>JAQZBX010112878.1:0-10155 GCA_029593785.1 Cabassous unicinctus | reverse complement strand
TAATAAGAAACTGGAAAAAAATTTAACCATAAGATATCATTTCACATCTGCTAGACTGGCTGCTTTAAAAACAAAAACCAAACAAAAAACAAAAAACAGAGAACTAGTGTTGGAGAAGTGTTGGAGAAGATAAGGAGGAATTTGAACAATCATTCACTGCTGGTGGGCATGTAGAATGGTGCAGCCACTGTGGATGACAGTTTGGTGGTTGCTCAAGGAGTTAAATATAGAATTTCCATATGATAGGGCCATTCCACTACTAGGTATATGCACAGAAGAATTGAAATCAAGAACATAAACAGATATGTGCTCATTAATGTTCATAGTGGCATTCTTCAATAATTACCAAAAGATGGAAACAACCCATGTGTCCAACAACAGATGACCAGATAAGCAACATGTGGTGTGTGTGTATATATATATTAGAATATTATTCAGCTATAAAAAGGAGTGAAGTACTGGCCCATGTGACAACATGGATGAACCTTAAGAATCTTATGGTAAGTGAAGTAAGCCAGTCACTAAAGGACAAATATTGCATGATCTCCCCAATATGAACTAAGGATATTTAACAAACTCACAGAGATATCAAAGATAAAAGGGGAGCAGAGATGGGAGACCTGATGATTCATCTGTGCAGGATTTATAATAAGGTTATCTGTAACAGTTTGGTAATGGAGGGATGTGATGTTGGCACAGTAATATGAATGTAATTAATGTTGCTAAAGTGTAAGTCTGAATGTGGTTTGAAGGGGAAGGTTTGGGTCATCCATGATGATACAAGGAAAACTAGAGGATAAAATGTGTGACTGTACATCTCAGGGAATTCTGGGGTGGTCAAGGATTTTGATAAAGATTAAAATTATAAAAATGTTCTTGCAGGATCTTTAACAAAGCTATGGCACTAGTACAGGGTGTTGATAGTCGGATAATGTATGTGTAAAAATTCACTTATACATACTTTTATGTGATATGGAGGTATTAGTGTTGTCACAGGTATGGTTTCTCAATAGATAGAGACCCACACAGTAGCCAACAAAATATTAAACTCCCATCCTGGGGTGTCCTGCTATTGTCTCAAGCAAAATGGCAAAAATATCTGGAATATAAAGGCAGTGCCTAATAAAAGAAAACAGACCAATATGTCACGCCCTTGCTCATAATATTTGTACTTAATGGTTGACATTTAATAGTTGAAGTTCCCTTTAAGCATACTCAATTCTCCTCTCTATCCACACAGACATCATCTAGCTGATTTCATTTTATATATAATCCTTATTACTGGAAAAATGAAACTTAGCCCAATTATAGTTAATACCAAAGAGTTACGTCCTCCTGAAAACCTTCTTGTTACTCAAATGTGGCTTCTCTCTATGCCAAACTCAACAAATAAACTCACAACCTTTCCTGTGATGTGGGACATGACTCCTGGAAATGAGCTTCCCTGGATCTGAGGGATTATTGCCAAACACTAACCAGCAATGCATTTGAAAAAAACCCTGACCAAAAGAAAGAAATATTATTTTAAAAAGGAGTTTTATGGCTAAGAGATTTCAAAGTGAATTAGGAGGTCATTTCATAGGTTACATTTATGCAGGTCTTAGGCAGATTTAATTTGCAGCCACAGTAAACAAAGTCCCATACAAAAATGCTCCTGGGGGCTCTAAGGATGCCCAGACAACTATAAGAAAGACACACTTCCTCATGAAATAAAAATCCCCCTAATTGGGAATATATGATCATGTATTTCCCCAATAAAACATAGTTATACTCATTTATAATTCTTCTATTCATGATTCTTCTTCTTTTATTTTCTTTCATCATTTTACCCATTAAATTTATTTCTTAGAGACTTAAATCTTCAGATTATTCATATGCCAGTTGAACCCTGAATCCCAGCAGAGTTACAGGCAACTCCTACTCTCCAATTCTTTGGACTTGCCCTGGACAACTAACAAGATGATGATGATGGACAAGCCTCATCCAAAAAAACAAGGAGAATATATAACTGCAATAAAAACAATTCCTTCCATCTTCCCCATAATATTTAAGCTACTTCTCAGTCTGAAGTAGTCATTGCAGTCACCATCCCAAATTCTTCAAGTTGAGAACTGAACAAACATAAGAGTGGGCATGTAACCACAGACCTAAGTAGATTTATGGTTTTGTATTTATCATGCACTAATTGAAGAATCTGTAACATTGATATAAAGATAGTGGTTGTCAGAATTTCAAAAGAGAGAGGGAGAGAGGAATTGGTGGAACACAGGGAAATTTTTAAGGCATTGGAATTGTTTTATATGATATTGCATTAACAGATACATGACATTGTATGTATTTCAAAACTTTACAGTGCAATATAGCTTCTTCAGAACGTCCTGTGAACACTATTGTTATAGAATAGTCCTCCATCAATCTCTTACTATCTTATTATGCTATGGTATTTGTTGCATAAGGCTTATCATTATATTTTATTATGAGTTAATATTTTAACTTTTTTTAAAGCATAAAAACACTGAATATGCATTAAAAATACAAAAACTTATGACCTTCATCAATGTTCTCAAGCTCAACACTGGGTGTGTAATCAGAACCAATATCAAAAAACAGAAAACTACCAGCACACCAGAAGCCCTACTCATGCAACATTCCACTTACTAATCCCCCATCCACTTTTATCTGAAAGAATATGTCTGTTGGTTAATAACATGCACACATTTTCATTAGAATTTCACCCAGAGTTTATCTGTTGGGGCAAAAGGTATTTGTAAGATCACTTGTTGTCCTTACTGCCACACACAATGTGGTAGAAATATAATTATTTTTGGTTTGTTTATTTGCTTGCTTACTTTTTTCCTTTGCATTATCTTACCCCCTTTGTACTGTTCCTTGTTTCTCTTGCTCATAGCTATGATGAATGAAAAAATGAATGGGCAATTTGTATCTGAAGGATATATTTATATATCAATCACATTCCTTGAAATCCTGGAATCTAGTGCACTAATTAAAAGGGTTTCTATACAGAAGCCCCTTATTTCCCTCAAGCTCTGTCTTATCAATTATTAATTGGTACACTTAATAAATGCTTAATTTTTATGCAGATGCTAGGAGATGATGAGCCTGACAAGGCATGTAAATTGTTACATTTTAGATAGAGACTGACCTCTATGATAATGATTATGATCACAATTATATTAAATGATAATTCCACACGTTGAATTAATAATTTAATAAATTCACACCCTTAATTCCTGAGTGAAATCTTTATATAAATCATGCACAATTTGTTATCTGCTTTCTCTTCTTAATTCCTGGGTGAGCATAGATAATAAATCCTTTTATATTATTGTCATGTTCTTAATCTTGATCACCCTGTGGCATATTTGAAAATTTATTTTAATATCATCCCAACTCATAGTCTTGTATAATTTTCCAAACTCCTAGAGTATCTTCTTCAAGCACAGAGTGTTCTCATGTCATCTCATATAAGCAATGTCCTTTTCTCTTAACCATTAACATTAATCTGACAGAAAATTTTCACTAATACATTGTAAACAAAGTAAAGTTAAATGCTTTATTTTTACTGAAAGTACAAAAAAAACAAAAAAAAACAACAAAAAAAAAACACCTAACGCTTTTAGTGAGCACAGTGGCTTTTAAAGAAATCTATTTATGTTCCTGAGAAATGAAAACCCATTGGTAGCTATATTAACTCTCTTTCTCAATGGTTACTTTAGATTATTACTCTACAAAGTAGAAAAGACAATATTTCTCTTAGCCTTGCAAGGCAAATTAGATTTATACAGCAGTGCCATAAATCCAAAAAAGTACTACCTTCCTTCCTGAACTCCTTGATATAGTTTAATGCATATAAAATAGCATGCAACCTATTTTACCTTCATAAGGTAATACTCTAGATAAAATTTTCTTTTTTTTTTTTTACAGGGGAGAGCGGGAACGCAGTCCCCTACCACAAATTATGCAGTCGAGTTTCCCGCATTTGGGGAAATCACAGGGGTCCGCACATCCGGAGTGCAATGGATAAGCCTCGCCCTGGGAAAACCACCTTCATGATCATGGTATCTCCCTTGCCAGGTAAGTATTAGATAAAATTTTCTAACTTGTATTTGTGGAAACCTTTGAAAATTTATTGTGAATAAAATATAAATAAAAAAGGAAAGTAGAAATGATAAAGGAAGGGAGACCAAGTGGACATACTTTTTAAAATATTTTTAAAAAATGTTCTGGCTCTTTGGATAGATTGTTCCGTAAAATTCTTCAATGGAAGTATGGATGTGCTGGTGACAATCTTCTTTCTATGACACAAATGAGAAAGAGCCGACTGTCAGAAGACATCCCCTGACACTCTTTGAGAAGATTTGAATTTTCCCAGAGCCCTCTTCAGAGCTGCAGTCACATCCCTGTTCCTGAGGCTGCAGATGAGGGGGATCAGCATGGGCGTGAAGATGGTGTAGAACACAGAGAACACTTTGTCCTGGGCTGGCTTATGGTAGGAGTGCAGCACCATATATGTGTACTTGGCGGCCCCATAGAACAAGGTCACCACTGTCATGTTAGATAAGCAGGTGGCAAACGCCTTCTTTCTCCCCTCCACTGAGCTCATGCGATGGACAGTGGTCAGGATTCTGGCTTAAGAGGCAATCACCACAGAGAAAAGAATCAGCAGCATTAAAACACAGCACACATACATCACGGTCTCATAGAGGGCTGTGTCTGCACATGCCAACTTTAGGACAGCCGGCGCCTCACAGAAGAAATTGTTAATCTCCCGTGAATTGCAAAAGGGAAAGCTCATGGTGATGGGTGCTAGGAGGAAGCCATCCAAAGCGCCCCCAAACCAGGAACCTGCTATAATCATCCAAAAGACCCATTGATTCATGAGTACCGGGTATCTCAGAGGGTTGCAGATGGCCACATACCGGTCATCGGCCATAAGACCCAGCAGGAAGAATTCGGCTACCACAAGGGTGAGGTACAGGAAGTGCTGAGCTGTGCACCCCACAAAGGAGATGGCTCTCTGACCTAGCAGATAATCAACCAGCATCTTGGGCACCATGGTGGAAATGTACATCATGTCTATGAAGGAGAGGTGACTGAGGAGAAAATATATGGGGGTTTGGAGGCACGAATCCACCTGGAATAGGAACATCATGACCCCATTGGCTATCAACGCAGTGAAGAAAATGATAGAAGTTATGGTAAAAAGAATGCCTGAGGTATCCTTTCTGTTGAAGAGTCCCATGAAAGTGAAGTCTGTAGAGGATGTGTTGTATTCTTCCATTGATCCAATAACGGTGCTGATATGAACTAGAATCTTCCAAATAAAAGATGACATTCCCAAGGAATTTAAATAACAAGATATAGATAAATTGTTAGGGAACTCAATTTAGGAAGAAGATATTTAAAAATATTTTATTGATGATTTGGCATTAGTATCTAGCAATTAATCTATCCACACATGTTTTAAATACAATTGACAACTGAAATAATTTTTTTCTTAAATGTTTTGGGCACAATGATGTTGGCAGATGCTATAGTATTGCATGATACATATGATGAGGTCTAAAGTTTCATACCATGTCTTCCTATCACTCCACTGAAAACACTCTGGGATATTTAGTCATTCAACATTCACACATAAACTGTACTATTATGTGCTTGTGTATGCACATGCCCATGTGAATGCAAGTACAAACTACCTTAAATGCTTTTAAAATGATACCCTTATTACATGCATTTTTGTTATGCTCAGAATAACCAACATCTACAAAGTATTTTCAGTACTGGCTGGGGGAAGTCTGTGTATAATTTAGCCACAAATATGGGCAATCTACTGTTGGAATAAAAGTCAGTTCATCATGACTATTACTTCATGTCAGTTTACCCACGTTGCAGATATAATTGTATGGGAGAAAATAAAATAGGAAATGAAAACCTGTCTTGCAAATTTGGATATGAAGGAGACATCAAATACAACAGGCATTTGCTTCTGTAGAATTATATATTTTTTATTTTTAAGGGAGAAATTTAATTTTTATTTGTTAAGATACCATTCAAGAAAATAGACCAAGAATAAATATATGGATTTTTAATCCACCTATATATTTTGTTGAAACTGGAATTTTTTAATACAGTTTAGCAATTTTAAAAAATCTGAATGACTGTGTTGTATATAAAGTCAGCAATAGTAAAGAAAAAATATGTATTTACAGCAAACTTTTTGAAGGTTAAGGATTTTTTGTCCATATTTTAAATGCTATTCATGTCAAGGTGAGACATACTTTCCCAACATATTTGGGAGTTAAATTTATCAAAGTAGTCTATGTTTCCATAAATAATCTAAGGATATGATCATTTAATTCAATTGCATGGGGGTTAAAAGTACTATTGCAAATAATAGTTAAGTTTTTTTGATAAATTTACCTCGTACCAAGTTGTCTAATGAATGCTTCATGTCTATTGTCTCATTGATCTTCACAATAAAACTATGAAGTGAGTTGATGTAAAGTCCTCTTTTACTCATGGCAGAACTGACAGTAATATGCCTGCAATCACTTAGGTAGTGAATCACAGTGTTGTTTGTGCCAGGCAGTTTCATTTCAGAGTCTGTGCTCTTAGCCTCTACCCAGAACAGCAGCTGAACATTTACAATAGTTATCAAATAAAATTCACCAATAATATGTATCTATTAAAATTTTAAGTATACACACTCATTAAAATGACTAATGATTTTAGTACATAATTAGGACTGATGCTTTTCTTAAGAGGGGAATGAACTGTTTTCATTTTTATCTTCTCTTTGTACCAATTTCATAATCTCTGATGCCATACATAAATTTACAGAATCTTTGTCGTATTTATTTATTATTTAAAATCTGCCTTGTGTTTTTTTTTTGTTTTTGTTTTTTTCTGTCTTTTCCAGTTCCCATTAATAGAATCCAGTAGAAAAATGCTACCCCCTCTGTGAAATAGCTTAAATATTAGTAATATCTCATCTGCTTCATACATCCCACATGTCAGGCTTAACTTTCTAATACCCTAAGATCCCAGTAACAGAGGGAATCTGGGTGTTGCTTTACAAAGCCAAATAACTTTCAGTATCCTTCATTTTCTCTGATTCCTACCATTTTTAAACTTCTGTTACCTTTAATTTTTTTCTACTTGGTCTTCTGCAACAAGAAACAAAAAAGGGAAACACTTAAGGCTTCCACATTTTGCATCTGGCCTTGCCCTAATGTTTGCACATAAAAGGTTTAATATGTCAAAGAGCAAACCTCCTTTGTGAGAACTATGCTACTGAATCACACATTTGCTTAAATTACTTACATGCTGTTTTATGGTAGAATCAGGATGATATAAACCTATTTTTAGAATTTCTGCTCTGCACAGATTGTGTTCCTTTGCTCTTGTTTAATACAATTGCAAATAATCAGAAAACTTCTGGAATAATTTTGTGGCTTTATAAAGGCATTCACTTAAGATTTGAAGTATTAGACCTACAGCAAAACAAAATCTAGAGTTAGATGAACTGAATTTTTCTCCTAGGTATGACATTAATTTTGTGAATCTGGACATTTTCCCTTAACACTTTGAGTTTAATTTTTTCTATATACCATGTTGAAGTAACAAAACATTCAGGGGCTCTAAAGATCAACAAGCAATTACAGTAATGGTTGAAAAAGTGTTATACAATGCAAAATAAATTGCCAACTATATATATAGATAGATAGATATTCTATATATAGATATATATATGTAATTATTTCAAAACAATTGGTAAGTTTATGAGGATTCCCAATTATTTAAGCCATCTATATGTTCAACTAAAACCTATGCATTTGAATTTTAAATATCTCTTGGTCTTCAGTATGAAAACTTAGGCACTCCTGAAGAAACATTTCATCAGTTAAATTTAGTATTTACTCTGGATATCCTTTCACCCAAAGGAAATGGTTTTTCATATGTTCTCAGAAAAATGTGTTTATCACATTTAAGCTAGCAGAGGAGCTTCATATCTTTGTCTGAGGAGCATTGATGTGCTTGGCCTGCAAATTCTGCAAATATAAGGGGGAAAAGTTTGTTATTGGATAAAGTTGGCGTAAGTTTATTGGATGTAATTGTCTTTAAATGTTACTTAACAATTTTTATTAAACAATATATCAAGAGAAAGCAATGTGTGTATTCCATCCTGACATGTGTATATATTTTATTTTAATTTTTATTTTTAAGGGGTACAAATTTGGATGAGCACGGATGGTTGCAAATTTCTTTCTCCCACATCACTACAATTTGAGGTTAGATATTATCACTGCCCAGGACTGTGATTATCACAAAGCCTATTCTATAAATCAAGTGTCAATAAAATCTCTGAGTTGTAAAATCACAGCTTTGCTCAGTTTCTATATAATCACTGATGAACTTTCTGACAAATGGGAAGAAATTCTCCATTCCCCTTCAAGGCAATATTTCTATTATTAGAAAGTTCTTTGCTAAGCCCAATTAAAACCTGCTCTTTGCAACTTCCTTCCTTGTTCTCTGAAAAACTGTTTCTGCTCAGAAACAATTCTTGCCCTTTTTACCTTCAATCCTTCGTCATGTGAATATGTCTACAAATTCTTTCTTCATCCCACTCTTTGCAAGGCTATGTTTTCCCAGTTATTTTATGCATTCATATATGAATTCCTTAGCAAAGTTTCAAGATCCAGGTATTTATTTGGAATGGTCTTTTGCAATGTCAATTTTAAAATGCAATATCTCACATTCAACAGATTGCTTTAGGTGTAGATTTTCCAATGCAATGTACACAGGAAATATTAAATTTTCTACTTTAGTAGCAGACATATCTCGCTGTTGATTCATTATATAGGGATATATTTAAATGCTCAATTGTATTTTCACATGAAAGATTCTTAAGCCAATTTAGTCTGCAGTTGTTTAATTTTGAAATAAAATTAAAACTTTGCATATATTCCTAAATCTCATTTGTTTTCCTAAATTTTGCTCAGTATTTCAACCAACTGGAATCACTAAGAATATAATCAATCTTTAAAAATCATAAAATTATTAAATGAAAAAATGTTAATGCACCTAGAAAATGTCATAAAATCTCATAAAATATTTGAGACATCGTTCTGGAGGAGTGAATCTGAAACACATATTCCTTTCTCTATCACATAACCCTCCTGCCATAAATAGTATCAGGTCCCCTTAAGAGAACAGAAACCAAGTTAAACAACACAGCTAAGAGAACAACATTTTCCAATGGGTATTTATTCTATTCCTTGCTGTGTTGGAAACTAAAATACTACTGACATAGCAGACCTGAAGAATGTTATCTGCGTGTCTTTTAAAATAATTAGAAAAAATTATTTGTAATATATCTGTACTGCTGACTGTAAGTAAAGGGCTTGGGTTTGAAGTTAAGAGGGGTTCAATGTGTCTGCCTTATGCCAAATATGCTTATACAAGCACATTTAAGTATCTTTACCTAAGTGTCCTCATCTCTAAAAGAGGCAAGGTTACAATGGAAATTGTGCCAATGCAAAGAGCACCACAAAGATGATAAGAAAGTTTGGTTCACAGCCCTAATTTGGTTTCTGTAAAGTAAGATTAAGCACAAGTTTTTCACTTAATCCTTCTTTGCCTTTCAAATAGTATTGTCCCTATGCTATCTAATCCATAAGGAAAAAGTTTTCTTAAAAAAATTAAGCAAACAAAAAAATGAAAAATAGAGGTGCAAAAGGATCTGCTAAAATTGCAAAGACATAAATAAGAATTTTATAGAAAACAAATTTCTTCAAACTATTACACTCAGTAACATCCTTATACCTGAGATTTGCAACATATACTCTAGATAATACCCCAAGAAAACAAAATATACAACCTGCTTCTCAATGCTTTTGCCACTGAGGGAGGGGACCACCAGACAGTAATCCCCTCATTGAATATGCACTTGAAGTTTGCAAGCCCCAAGGTGTGCACAACTTTGCCTCTATTTCCTTGGATCCAGCTTGTTTTGAAGTCTTGTTTACATTGTATAAAAATAACCAATTCAGTCAGACCACTATGAAATATTATGGCTGCTCAGTCATTTTCTCATTCATCAAATATATAATGTGTAACTAATACATACAA
>JAQZBX010112877.1:0-10169 GCA_029593785.1 Cabassous unicinctus | reverse complement strand
TTTCATCCTTTAGGATTTGTTCTAGTGACATACACAACCCTAAATTTCCCCTTACACCCACAATCATATCCCCACATTGGTGCTGCTAATTACATTCCCTCTAAAGTGCTATCATCACTTCTTTCCGATTCCAAAAATTTACAGTCAACCTTGTCACTAATTCTGCACAAATTAAACCACTACTCCCCATTTGGTATCCTCATTCTGTTTTCTAGTGACCAATCATCTAGCTATGAACTCAACAACTTGCTCATTATATTTAGATCATATTAGTGGGATCATGCAATATTAGTTCTTTTATGTCTGGCTTGTTTCACTCAGCATAAAACCGTCAAGGTTCACCCACATTGTCATGTCAATCACAACTTCATTTCTTCTTAAGCTGACTAATATTCCATCATATGCATATACCAGAACAATTATTCGCTTAAGAAGAAGCAGTCCTCCTTCTGTCCCACCATAATGAGTAAATTCAATGACTTGTTTATGAAATGACCTTTGTGATGCATATTAATTCCTGAAAAAGAGCCCACCAGAGGAGGCAGGGCAAGGAAGTCTAAAGTTGATAGACTTGTTTTAAGTCACATGCTTCTGAAATACTTCCTGTCCCCGAGTTTATGCCACTTCGAATTCCTAGAATGTCAGTATGCAAAGCACATTGCATGAGTACCTCACACTTTGCAAGGACATCACTGATGCCTCTGAAAGGAATAACTTTTTAAATTGCAAACAAGATGACAAACTTGTTGAAATCTATTCCCAGTGTGGGAGTGCTATGGAGATCTGGCTGGCCCCAGGGCGTCCCTCCTGGTTACCAAGGAAAAGATCCCAGCAGAGCTCACCAGAGTAGCTGTTTCACCTTTAATTCCCAGTGCTCTGTTTCCCTTGCCTGAAGGATTTCCCCACATTCACAATCATGGCAAGATATTTTAATTCCATGTACGTTTTCTCCACTCCATCATCACCCCCCAGCTTAGAACCGTAGTAGAAGCTGCACTGGATGTCTTTTGGAGAAGAGTACCAGGAGCAAAGTCCCCCTGCAGACAGTTTGGGGGAGTGTTCTTAGTGGAAAGGAGGTGTAGACAGGAAATGTGCTACCAAGTTGGCACCTGCTAAACTGCTGTAGATCCTGCCAGGCCTCACACTAGCAGTGACAAGCTTTACTGACACCTGTATGCATTCATTACAGATTAGTTATTATGGGTGGGCATTGCTTTACCCCGTAAACACTTGTTGAGAAGACTGTCTATCATGCACATTATGCTAGAAAATTGGATACATTTTCTCATTTATTTTTTCTATCAACATTTGGAGGTGATATTTTATTACTGTTGTTATTATTATTATCCTAATTTAGAATTGAGGAAATTAAGCTTCTGAAAGTTTACAGAATCATTTAAGGTCACATAGTACAAAATGCTACTAAATGACTGAAGAACTGGTAGGAAGACAACTGGTTTAAGTTATGTAGGGAAACCACGGCAAATTATTGGGAAATCTGAATGGAAAGCTTACGAATTGATGTATCCCAGATATTAAATGATTTGTGAAGAATTGAGGGAAGATGCTTTTATGTTTCTAAAGAGCAAGGAGGCTGGCTGAGGGCCCTGAGGGCCACAGAACCTTGGTCGTAAGTAAATGTGCACAGCAGTAGCCATAGGAGGACTCCCAGCGAGTGAGTCTCATGGTCTTGGAAGCTGAGGAATGAAGCTGGTGCCTTATTCAAGTCCATTAATGGTCAAGAAAAGAGGCCTATTGACCGAAGGCTGTAGGAAAGGGAGAACCAAATTAAAAATAAAAGTTTTGGGTAAGAGGTAAGATGTGTTCCCATGCCAGGCTTGGGAAAGCATCATCGCTGCCATCCTTGGCACAAAGCTGGATGCTGAGTAGGGGGGTGATGGGGAAACCTGGTTTATATAGAAGGAACCTGGAGAGCTGGGGAGCTGGGGAGATGCCAACTGCAACAGCCCTCAGTTAGGAACTTCCCGTGTTCCTCATGTGTCGAATGACACGGTCACCCCTCCTAAGACAAGGTCTCAAGTGACTCACTGTGGGCACATTCCCTGGCCAGGAGGCCGTGGACAAGGAGGTTCGTGATAACAGCGGGAGTGTGGCAAGTCATTTTTGGAATTGTATGCAGATGGTATTTTGGTTGGGAAATGAGTGCATCATCCCACTTCCACCTGCCTGAGGCCTTATAAAAGGACTCTTCACCACACTGCTGCCATCCTCTTGACCCTCGGTAGAAGTCAAGCTTGAAGACTCTGGTGAGTGAAACACTGGAAGACTCTTTTGGGCAGTTGAGTAGTATAAGGATTTAAAATGGAGGTAGAAAGGATGATTCTGCACAAAATCCTGCTTAGGCTTTGTGGAAATAAAGATGATGGGTTAGTGAGAGGGGGGTAGGTACAATTATGTAATATTTCAGGTGGTCTTTTATGGGAGACCTTGAGGTCCACATGGGAAATGATGTTAATGGGATAGTCTTATATGGAAGAAGAATAAGGAATAAGAAATGATGCCCTGTCCTATGTTTCAGGTCACTTCAAAATGTTTACTTCTCTGGTTGTTTGCCCTTGAGACTGGGTCTGAACTTCTCAGTTCTTCCTGAAGAATCCATGCCAGATTAGCTGGACTATCAGTCTCAGCTTAATGGGAGACAATTTTGGCAATAATTTGCTTTGGGATGGTTCGGAATTTTTGCAAGCTGGACCTTAGTTTTCCAGAACACATTTAAATTCATCCATATCCTATTGCTGCCTCAATTCAGGATATATTTTGTTTTTAGAAATGACAGAATATGAGGGATGCCAGAAAAGAATAAGATATGATGGAAAGAGATGCTAAAAGAGAAGGAAGGAAGATTTGCAGATGATTTTGATGAAGATCAAAGTAGATTCTTATTTCAGCCCATTTGAAGGATGTTGGCTCAATTCAACTGCAGTGTCTCTCCTATGAACCCTGTACCGTATTTTTCTTTTCAGTTTCCCTTAAGCCAAGGAAAGATGTCTTACCAGCAACAGGAACAGTGCAAGCAGCCCTGCAAGCTTCCTCCCGTGTTCCTCCCTAAATATCCAGTGCCATGCCCACCTCCAGTGTGTCCTGAGCCATGCCCACCTCCAGTGTGTCCAGTGCCATGTCCACCCCCGAAGTGTCCTGAGCCATGCCCACCTCCAAAGTGTCCTGAGCCGTGCCCACCTCCAGTGGGTCCAGTGGCATGCCCACCTGTGCCATGCCCTCCTCAGGTTTGCCAGCAGAAGTGCCCTCCTGTGCAACCATATCCACCTTGTGGGAATAAGTGTCCACCCAAGAGCAAGTAATGGCACCATAATTCATCGGCACCATGAAACGGCCAGATCCAGTGGTTCTTCTCACATCCAGGACTCCATCCTCCCTCAGCCACGGTGACAGATGGCACCTTCCGCAGCCCTCCACCGAGGTTGCAGTGACAGAGAAAGGCTTAGTTCCTCAAGTTGATTTCATGTTGCTGGAAGATGAGGGGCAGGATCAAGGTCTAAGCTCTTCTTGTACAGCACAGCCTATTCTCTCTTCCATCTGTCTGTCTGTGCTCTAGGCATTGATGTCTATCCTGTGAGCAATTGTAACTATTCCTCTGCTGCTCCAATAAAAGCATGTGTTTCATGGTGGAACCCATATTATTTTTTTTTAAGTCTGTGTTTTTACTCCCTTCTGTCATCTACTTTAAGTGATTTTTCCTTTTATTTTTTTTTCTGTTGAATTATTAGATTCAGGCTTTTTCATCACTGAATCCAGTCTTGATTGATAATGTCTTGTACTTTGGGTATATTAAGAATTCTCTTTTATTCATTTTAACCAATTCCAGCTCCTTTTTATTGTGTGTGAATTTGAAAATATTACTTGAACTCCCTCAGCTTCTTGTTCCTGATCTGTAAAAAGTAGGAAAGGATTTTGTCATCAGCTCAGTGTACTATAGTATTTCATTCATTCATTTGCAAACGCTTTTGACTGCCTGTTATATGGCAAGTGGTATTTTACGTGCTGAGGAAGAGGCTAATGGTGACCAAAGAAACTCCTTGCCTCCTTGCTATGTAGACAATGCATAAATCAACAAATATGAAGACATGTAATATAAATCCAGGAAGTGATACTTACATGTATAAAAATAAAGCCAAATAGGAAGGAAAAGAAGGAGGAGGACTACACACTCTTGCAAAGATTGCTGGGGAATGCTTCTATTAAGGGACATTTGGACAGAGACTTTACTAAAGCCAGAAGGGACTCATGGTGATATTTGGGGATAGAGTGTTTCAAGGAGAGGACACAGCATATGCAAAGGCACAGCCAAGAAGGAGCCGACAGTCCTTTGAGGCTTGGAAGCAGGGAGCAAGGCAAGAGAGGAGGCATTGAGGCTGCAGAGGTCACAGGGGCCATGTCATGAGAGCAGCTGTGGCCATGGGAACTGTGTTGGATTATCTAAGTTTCATGGTGACAATGAGCTGTTGGTGAAAGGGACAAAATCTTACTTCTCGTAAGTTTCAGCTAACATATAATTGCTTTTGCCCAGGATATAGTAAAGTTAATGATATTTGTAGCATTTGGACTAAAAATGTGTGTGGTTGTTCAAATGTATTTCCCAAATGGATTTAACTAACTGAGATAATTGCATTTCATTTGGATAATTGGAAGGATATTTTGAAGGGCTGAAGAAGTGAAGGCATGCCTGTTGATTTCCCCACCTCAAAGGGAAAGCAAATCAATTCATTCTGGTTAAATAGTGCAATATTGCACGTGGAGCTTAGGTTCAAGCAAAGGTTTAGGTTCAAGCTCTGAAAATTATTGATGAAGACAGAGTTTCACACCTTACTCGGAATGACTCCAGATAATGTTTTATGAAGGCTCAGCTCTTGATGGTGGATGTGGTCTAGGGTGGTAATTGGCAGCTTATTTTTATTTCTATTTTTTCTTCTTTTTCTTCTATTTTTCCTCCTTCTCATTCTCCTCCATTTCTTCTTAAATGAAACTTTATTGTCAAATATAACACAATGACAAAGTTTGTAAAATTGGCCAGTATAGAATCAACATTTTCAATCAACTGCATGGACCTGCTCACAAACTTGAGAGAGCATTACCAGTGCCTATATAGACCCCAGGTGCCCCTAATTAATCACAATCCCCCACCCACCTGTGAAGTGTCCAGTATCTTGACTCCACTTTGCTTCTCCTCATATTCAACCATCAATTTAGTCATCTAAATAGTTTACTGTAATTGTACTTGTATAAATGAAATAATACTATTCGCATTCTTTCATGTCTTTCTGCCTTCAGTGAACTTTACATTAAGATATCATTTAAAATTTATCCATGGTCTTTCACTTAGCTCTCTTCACTATTGTTTGCTAGTCTATCATTGTAAGAACAATATATTTATTATTCTATCATTGATGGGCTTTTTTTCAATTTGCATCTGTTATGAACATTTTCTTCATGTCTGCTAGTGCACACATGCACAGATTTCTTTAATGTAGATTGCCGGGAGGAGACATGGGTTATATACTTATTAACTCCAGTGGATAATGACAAAAACGTTTGTACCCACTAAAATTTTTGCCAGGTGTGTAGGAGAATTTCTATGTGCTCTGCCATTTGAAATCAGTTATTGTCAGACATAAAACAATTTTGACTATACGATGGATGTGGAACTGGTTTTCCATTATGGATTTAATTCACACCCCACCAGTTATCAATTAGGTTTAACATTGTTATATACTTGCTGTGACAGTTTGAAACTTTTTTGAGAATCCCAGAAAAGATCATGTTCATGCAGTTAATCCATGCCTGTGGGTGTGGGACCCTTTGATTGACTGGATTCAGTTTGGGGCCTTTGACTATTTCAGTGAGGCTTGACCCAGGCTGGGTCTTGGCCCTCTTGCTGGAGTCATATGAATGGAGGACTGAAAGCAGAGACACACAGAGACAGAGAGCTGCCGCTTTAGCTTGCCATGTGAGAGAAGACTCCAGGATCACCTGCTGCAGCAGAGAGAGAAACCCCAAGCTGCCGAGAGAGAGCGGTCCCAGAGGCCAAAGGCTTGAATCAGCTGAGACAGGAAGCATCTCTGATGATGCATTAACTTGGGCATTTTCACAGCCTCAGAGCTGTATAAAGAAATTCCCATTATAAATGCCAACCCATTTCTGGAGTTTTGCGTTGGCAGCATATATCAAACTAAAACACTTATTAAATATTTTTATTTCCTTATTCGAGTAGTTGTGGATTTACAGGACAATCATGCATACAGGATTCCCATATACCACTCTATTATTAACAACCTGTATTGGTATAGAAAATTTGTTACAATTGATGATGGCATTTATTTATAATTGTACAACTAATTGTAGCCCATGGTTTCACTTAGGGTCCAATGTTTATGTAGTGTAGTTCCAGAGATTTTTTAAAAAACTTATTCTGTAACCATATATGCAATCCAAAACTTCCCCTTGTAATCACATTCGATTATATATATTTCGGTGCTGTTAATTACATTCACAATGTTGTGCTGCAATTACCACCATCTTTTATGAAAACTTTTCCATCATTTCAAATAGGAACACTGTAGGTTTTAAGACTTAACGTCCATCATTCCCTATGCCCACCCATCTGCTGGTAACCTATATTTTAGCTTCTGACTCTTTGACTTTGCTTATTCAAATTATTTCAAATTAGTGAGATGACACAATATTTGTCCTTTTGTGTTTGGCTTATTTCATTCAACATGATGTCTACAAGGTTCGTCCATGTTGTCACATGTATCTGGACTTCATTCTTTTTTTTACAGCTGGATAATGTTCCACTGTATATATACACATTTTGTTTATCCATTCATCAGTTGATGGAAACTTGGGTTGCTTCCATATTTTAACAATTGTGAATAATGCCACTGTGAAAATCTGTGTGCAAATATCTCTTTGAGTCCTTATTTTCAGTTCTTTTGGGTATATACCTAGAAGTGGGAATGAAGGGTCATATTGTAATTCTATACTTACCTTTCTTAGAAACCCTCAAGCTGTCCTCCACAGTGGCTGCACCATTTTACATTGCCAACAGCAATGAATCAATGTCCCCTATTTCCCTGCATCCTCTCCAACACTTGTCATCCTCTAATTTTTTAATAGCAGCTATTCTAATGGGTGTGAAATGCTATTACTTTGTGGTTTCGATTTGCATTTCCCTGATGGCTAATAATGTTGAGCATCTTTATTGGGCTTCCAGGCCATTTGTATGTCTTCTTTGGAGATATGTCTGTTCAAATGTTTTGCCCATATTTTCATTAGTTTGTCTTTTTCTTGATAAGTTGTAGGATTTCTTTCTGTATTCTGCTATTAAACCTTTATCAGATATGTGGTTTCCAAATATTTTCTCCCATGTGTAGGTTGTTGTTTTACTTTCATGATACAATCCTTTGAGGCACAAATATATATTTTTTTATGAGAGTCCATTTATCTATTTTTTCTTTTGTTTCTTGTGTTTTGAGTGTAAATTCTAAGAGAGCATTGTTTAATACAAGTCCTGAAGATGCCTCCCTGTGCAATTTTCTAGGAGTTTAATAGTTATGGCTCTTATATTTAGGTCTTTGAAGTATATAGAGTTGTATTCTATATAAGGTGTGAGGTAGAGGTCCTCCTTGCTTTTCAAATGGAGATCCAGTTTTCCTAGAACCATTTGTTAAAGAGTCTATTCTTTTCCAAATGAATGGTCGTTGTCACCTTGTCAAAATTCAGTTGTCCATAAATTTGAGGGATGATTTCTGCGCTATCAATTCGATTCCATTGGTATATATGTCAGTTCATGCACCAATACCATGCTGTTTTAGTGCCTGTGAATGTAATAAGTTTTAAGATTGGGAAGTGATAGCCCTCCTACTTCATCTTTCTTTTTCGAGATTCAGGGTCCCTTACCCTTCTACATAAGTTTGATGATTGGCTTTTCCATTTCTGCAAAGAAGATTGTTGGAGTTTTAATTGGGATTACACAGAGATTGATGCCTAATTAGTGGGCTCTTCAGTGGAATCTGTGCTCATGAAAGTGACAGAGTTGAACTGAAATAAGTCCTCCCTGCACATGGTCCATCAGTCTCTTCTATTCAAACCTATATGTGATGCTGGAGTTGCTAGGTGTACTTCCAGAGACTGAAGCCTCTGGCCTACTTATGTGCCAGCTGTGCCTGGAGTCTCGGTGGAGCTGCAACTCCTAACCTACAGCTCAATGGACTCATCCAAGTGGCCTGGCGAGGAGACGACGATGGGCAACAGCCATCCCAGGAAATGTAGAGGGCCTGCAGCTGCAGGCAGGATAATCCACAGTACATACGGGATATAAGCCCTCTCTCACTTGGAGGTAGAGTGGACATCACCATCCCAGTCCCCTCAGGATTGGGGGAGGAGCTGTGGACTAGAGTGGACTTGGTGGTGTTCTGTTGTAGACATATTATGATTCAAGCAATGGACGAAATTGTAACAGTGAGGTGGAACCGGTGGCCACTGGTCATTTTTGGGCCAGGGAGAGGAGGGGCAGTTGAAATACAGGGGCTTTTTTGGGACTTGGTGGTTGTCCTGAGTGGCGTTGCGGTGACGGATGTAGGCCATTTTCCATCAGCTTATACCATGCAGAACTGTGTGGGAGAGAGTGTGGTCTATGATGTAAATGGTGGTCCATGCTTGGTGGCAAAGCCCCAGGATGTGTATATCCATTGCAGGTGATGTGCCACACTAATGAAGGATGTTTGTGTGGGAGGTTGTGGGAGGTGTGGGGGATGGGGCATATGGGAATCCCTATAATTTTTGTGTGATATTTATGTAATCGAAGTATCTTTTAAAAAATAAAAAAAAATTATTAAAAAAAAGAATCTCTTTTAATTTCATAACACTTTTAATTTTCCATTCTACTTATAACATATCAAAAGAACTCAACTATTCTATTATTTCACTTTTTCCCAAGGTGAAAGATATTTTTCCAGATTTGACTCTGAGCAGACAGGTTTGAACATTACGTTCATTTAAAAGTGATAAGATTTATTTTTCTGAAACAGCCAAGGAAATGATAAGGTTAAAGTATAAGAAGCTATTTTGATAAAAGTTTTATTTTCTTTTGTATACTGATTAGTCCTGAGAAAGACTTTTTGCAAACTTTTGCTGAAACAGACCACTGATTTGGGGAATTTTGTTATTTTAACAGAGAAAGAACAAAATTTTAACTTTGTACCAGTATATTATTTGATATTACAACTTTTAAAATCTTATAGATAGACCCAATAAATTTTACTCAATTTTAGCTAAAACATTTCTTTTTCACGAACTTTCTGCACTTCTGTATTCATTCAGGTTTTGTTTTCTATTTTAACTTTTCTTTATAACCAGTCATTTTATTTTAGGACAAAATTACTGTCTTTTTCCTTAATAATAAAAACGCATTCTGTATGCCCTACATACATAATTTACTAAAATGATTCTGGCAACTGTCTCAAAGCAAATTTCTTACAACATACAATTACCAGGATTACATTAATTAACAGGTATTTTATTTTAGCAGTGCAGGAAAAACTACTGTCCCCATTATTTTATGAAAACCTAAGGTTCCCAATGGAATCAAAATTATCTTCTGTCTGTCACCACTTTAGTATGCAGAGTGAGTGGCCTCTGACAGGCTTTCCTGTTGTGCAGCAATTCAGTTTCTGTTTAATAATGACTTCCTGTAATTAGCCATTTGAATTTTTCAGTTTAAGCAATGCTTCTACAAAACTTCTTATAACCGTTCATAACCACGCAGAGTATAGTTACTCCATCTCAAGACAAACTCTGCCTTCACAGAGCACAGTCTACAACTTGCCACGTGCATTCAAGTTTTGTCCCACAGATTTGCATTCTGATTTATGAAAACCAGCCATCTTATCTTAGGACAAAACAAACTTTCTTGAAAAAAACTTATCAAGTTTCATTTAGCACACCTACAAACTTTTTAATTCTTTCAATATCCATTTAAGTTTCACATCCTTCATTTCATTCTGTGAAGGAAAATAAACGATTCATTTCAATTTAGGCAAGAACTATTTTTTATGAAGAGATTTGTAGTAATTTCATTAGTTAAGACTTAAAATTTTCATCACTTTAAAGATTTAATATACATAATGCAAATT
>JAQZBX010112876.1:0-10155 GCA_029593785.1 Cabassous unicinctus | reverse complement strand
ATACAAACTATGCAAGAGCATTGTCAAAATATTACTAATAACTATAGGCCATATCTTACATTTGGTGTATTTTCCTCCAACCCACCATTTTTTTAAACAAATCAATTTTATTGATACATATTAATAAAGCATACAATTCATCCAAAATATACAATCAATGGTATTTGATATAATCACATAGTTATGCATTCATCACTTCAATCATTTTTAAAGCAGTTCAATAATAATAATAATAATAAACAGTTTATACATACAGTTGTACATAGCTGCTATTTCTGGCTCTTCTTGCACAATTATTTATTTGTTTATTAAGCAGATTTATTGAGATATATTAACATGCCATATGATCTATCCAAAGTGAATAATCAATGGCTATTTTTAGCTGTAAAAAAGACCTTTATTGTAAAATTGTAAAATAAATAGAAAAATAGATTGAAAGAAATTACAACTTTTAAATGACAGTGTAAGCCCAAGTTAGATTTAGTATAATCTATTATAAAAAGTAGGTAGTAGAGCAATAAACATTTATAAATACTAATAATAATTCTAATATAATAGAAATTAATTATGATATAATTCTAATTTTTATATTACAGCTGTAACTATTGGACATAATAATCTCGAAGAAAGAAAGAAATTATTGGTTTAGTTATTTAATTTCCATTTAGGTCATAATTCTTTTTGGATAATCAAATTCTTATTTGGGAATTCTTCACATCTTATTGAAATGAATTACAGCAGGTAATAACAGACCAACTCATAATTTAATGAGGCAGAAAAAGTCAAAGTCTTTTCAACAGTAGTGATGTTAACTCATTATTGATACAGATAGATTATTTTATTTAATAAGTATGTATAAGAAAGGATTAAAGAAAAATGAAGTATTCAAAAATATATCTCTTCTTCAATCCAACTCAATTAAAAGGAAGGGTTTATTTTCTTGAAGAAACCTACAGAATAGTCATCACAGGAAAAATTTGCTAGTTGCACTGAGTAATTATTGATCATATAATATAATAATTCTCTTTTACATTTATCTGTTCTACTCCAGCTCTTTTCTGGTTACTATTTTCATGGAATAAAATTTTCCAGCCTTTCACTTTTAACCTGGTTGTGTCCTTTTGTCTGAGGTGGGTCTCTTTTAGATAACATATAGACAGAACATTTTTTTAAATCCATTCTATCATTCTATGTCTTTTGATTGGGGAGTTCAAGCCATTAATATTCAGTGCTACTTCTGTAAAGGCATTACTTACTTCATCCATTTTGTCCTTCGGTTTTCTGTTGTCATACTGTTCTATTGTCTGTTTTATTATCCTTTAGTATACCCTTCCTAATAATCTTCATTTCTAAACTCTTCTCCAGGTCTCTCACCCTTGCTTTTCAGACTGCAGCACCCTCATTAGTATTTCAAGTAAATCTTGCCTTTTGGTAGCATATTCTATCAGTTTTTGCTTGTCTGTGAAGACTTTGAACTCACCCTCATTTTTGAAGGACAGCTTTGCCAGATACAGAAATCTTGTTTCATGTATGAATGACACACTTCAATTAAAAAAATATTTAAAAATATGAAGAATAAACATATGAAGTTAAAACCTAGAGTATAGGTTATTAGGAGATACGCATGCTGAGAAAGCCTTCTGATGCTTAATGTATGTAGAAGTTTTAATTAACTTTACTGTAAAAGTGTGGAAATGGATCGAGTTGATGGTAACACCTTATAGTGAGTAGCAGCTGGTTCATAAATGGGAATGTGGCTGAAAAGTGTAGCCTAGGGATGTAAGTATCAATTGAAAGAAAGCTAGAGATAATCTAAGGACTGAATAACACAGTGAACTCAGAGGTAGATGAGAATTGTTGTTGATGGTACAGATGCAAGAGTGCCCTTCTGTGAGGTAAAGCAGATGTACACCACTATTGGAGGGTGGTGGGAATGTGGAGAAGTATGGGAAAAATACAATTGGTATGACCTATGGACAGGAGATAACAAAATTGTAATATTCATGTATCTATGCCAAAGATGTACTGCATTGATAATGGGGGAGTATGGAAAAAGTGTGCCAAATGCATGCTATGGACCATGGTTGGTGGTAATAATCTGTTGATTTTATCTCATAATCTGTAACAAATGTTCCACTACGTAGTTGTGTGTTGATGAAGGGATGCTGTATGGGAATTCTACACATGTACATGATTGTTTTGCTAGTTCACAACTTCTGTAACAAAAACATATTTTAAAAAATAATAATAGGATAGGTTGGGGGAAAATACGCCAAATGTAACATATAGACTATTGTTAGTAAAGTTTTGATGATATTCTTTCATTATTTATAACAAATGTCTCACAACAATGCAAGGTGTTGGTGGTGTATGGGACTTCTGTATGATGTTATACATGTTTGTTTGGTAAGTTCACAATTTTACTATACACTTATTGTTTATGTGTGTTCATATATGAATGATACACTTCAATAAAATTTTAAAAAACAAAATAGATAATTAGAGTTAAATTTAAAAAATTCAGAACAGATTAAAATTCCCAGAGGAGAAACAGGGGAAAGGAAGCTTGCTCCTGGGAATGAAATTAGTTCACAAATAGTGCAATCTCAAAGATTATACAATATACTCAGCAAGAATCAGATGAATAAGGGCTGAAAAAATGTGATTAGTTAACCAAGAGATGTTGTAAATGTATAAAATGAGTTGAAACAAGTGTTAAAGAGAAACATTAGCATGAAGCCATTAACAATAAAACTCTTGGCTAAAGAGAAAACCTGAGCCTAGAATAAACACATCAAGAAAATCGGATCGCAAAACACCATTAAAAAATTATAAGCTTATTAAAAAGTAGGAAGATATGGCACAATTAAAGGAATACATTAAACTTCCAGATGATGAACAGGTGTTGAGACAACTAATTGTATATGGTCATCAAAACCCCTGAATAAATTCAGTGAAATGGCTAAAGAGATTAAGGAAGACCCTGTGTGAACACAAAGAAAAATTTGAAAGCATGCAAAGAAAAATAACAGATCTTATGGGATTTAAAGGCACTGTAAATCAAATTATACACTGGAGGCATACAACAACAGAATTTAAGAAGCAGAAGAAAGGATTAGTGGCATAGAGGACAGGGCTTCTGCAACCAAACAGATAGAAGAATGGATAGAGAAAAGAATGGAAAAAATTGACTAGAGACTCAGGGAAGTGAATGATATCAAGAGGTGCACAAACATATCTGTCATGATTATCTCAGAAGTTTAAGAAAAAAAACCCTAATCTTAACAGGTAATTTAATCAAGACATGTCAGCTGAATCTAATGCATTCAAAGGGTATCACACCCAGAGGAATAGATTAATTTACAAACATAATCTTTATCTTTTCTGTGGTTCCTAAATAATCTCAAACTGCCACACTCCACCCTCTCTCCCCAAAAAGACATTACAATATTCCAAAAAACCTTATTTCAGTAGCAATTCTAAGTACAAAATTAGATCACAGTTTATAGAAATGCAGTTGTTCTTGGGGCAAAGTTCCCTCTGACTGTGGACCTGTGAAACTTACAAAACAATTTATCTGCTTCCAAAATACAAAGGGACAGACATAGGATAAACTTTGCATTACCATTATCCTAGAAAATAATGTAGGGAAGCATCTACAAGATATTGTAGTAGTAAATGATTTAATCAACTTTACACTCAATGTGGAAGAAAAAAATTAGATAAATAGGACCACCTCAAAATTAAAAACTTTGTGCTTCAAAGGAGTTTGTCAAGAAAGTGAAAAGGCAGCCTATTCAATGGAAGAAAATATTTGTTGATGAATTATTTGATAAGTGCCTAATATCCAACATATGTAAAGAAATCCTACATCTGGAAAATAAAAGGTAATCCATTTAAAAATTACATAAGAGACTTCAATAGACACTTTTCCAGAGAAGAAACACAAATGGCTAAAAAGCACATGAAAAGATATTCAACATCAGTAGCTATTATGGAAATGCAAACCAAAACTACAATGAGGTATCATCTTATACCTATTAGACTGGCAGCTATTTAAAAAATACAAGTTTTGGTGAGGATGTGGAGGAAAGGGAACCCTCATCCACTGCTGCTGGGAGTGTAGAATGCTGTAGCCATTGTGGAGGATGGTTTGGCAGTTCCTCAGGAAGGTAACTATAGAACTGCCATATATTCTGGCAATCCCAATAATGTATATATACCCAGAAGGATTGAAAGCAGGGACAGAAACAGATATTCACACACAAGTGTTCAAAGCAGCATTATTCATGTTTGTTCAAAATTTGGAAGCAACCCAAGTGTCCATCAACAGAAGAACAGATAAGCAAATTATGGTATATACAAACAATGGAATATGATTCAGCTGTAAGAATGGAGTATTAACACACAGTACAACATGGATGACTCTTGAAGACCTATACTGAGTGAAGCTAGCCAGTTACTAATGGACAAATATTACATGACCTCACTGATACAACATAAGCAAATTGAGAAGACTCACAGTAATAGAGTCTGCAAGGTATGTTATCAGGAGAAAGAAAGGAAGAATGTGGTGAGCAATGCTCAATATGGATAAAAACTATGATAAGTTTGAAGGTGGTAGTTTGGCAGGGGATGCAGATGATAGTGGTGAAGGGACGTCAGAGGGGTCAGGCTACCCCTTTGAATTGAAATATACAACTCTATACACAAAATGACTCTTTTCCCTCCCTAATGGCCTTCTGCTTTTAGAAAGATAAACTAACCTAGTTTCTTTGTTTTTGTAACCCCACCTGCCCACTCGCTCAGGAATTTGCCTGCTTAGTGTACCTATATAAACTTATGAAAATCGGAAAAGGGTGCTCAGATTTTTTGGAGATTTAACTCTCCTCTGGGCCCACGTGTAGTAAAACATGGTTCATCCATGCTCCCAAGAGTGCCTTTTGGGTTATTTCTGGTAGGCTGCAACATTTGGTTCCCTGACCAGGAAACCCAACCGAGCAGGCCCATTGAGCAGGCCCATTGTGCCTCCGGCTTGGGGCTGACAGGCACAGCCAATGGTGATCTTCAAGTGAACGAGGAGGGAGCCATCTGTCGTCTTGACGGGACCTCCTTCTGAGGCAGTCCCCCACAGGCTGCGTCCCTACACCCCATCCTGACTCACTGGGGAGGCAGACTGAACAGTGTTAGAAGTCTCCAGAAAGGTAAGGTCCCGGGTGCCAAGCTCTCAGTCAGGCTCATCTCCGGATGGAAGAGGAGACTGATCACCTCCTGAAATCTTGAGTACCGAGATTCCAGAATAGAGCAATTCTTGTGGGAGGGACTGCATAACCTCTGAGTGACTGTGTCAATGCATGTGCACGGTAGGGGTTTGCACCTGCCGTACCAGTCTGTGACTCCTTGGAGTATGCTATGGAGCCAGTGTGGGCCCCAGCCCTTGGGGACTATAGAAGAATCCCCACGTTAGCAAGTGATGCCCCATAAAGAATTATAAAGGCATAAAAAGGGGGGAATGATAAGGGAAGCACAGGGACCCCCAAACCTGCCCTCAGGAGAAACTCACAGCTTTAAGAAAATAAACTCCCCTTGTTCCCTAGTTTCTCACTCCCCTCCATCCTCCCCTTTCCCCCTTGGAATCCATGTCAGGAAGATAAGCACCACAGGGTGCCCCTTTGAATTGAAATTTACAACTCTATGCAGACAATTACTCTTTTCCCTCCCTAATGGCCTTCTGCTTTTAGAAAGATAAGCTAACCTAGCTTCTTTGCTTTTGTAACCCTGCCTGGCCTGTCTGCTTGCTCAGGAATTTGCCTGCTTAGTGTACCTCTATAAACTTATGAAAATCGGAAAAGGGTGCTCAGATTTTTTGGAGATTTAACTCTCCTCTGGGCCGATGCCTAATAAAACTTGGTTCATCTGTGCTCCCAAGAGTGCCATTTAGGTTATTTCTGGTAGGCCACAACAATTCTACTTTTGGAATCTGTGTGTTTCTTTATATTGGTTAGATCATATCAGTGAGATCATACAATATTTGTCCTTTTGTGCTTGTCTTCTTTCATTCAGCACTATGTCTTCAAGGTCATCCATGTTGTAGCATATATCAGGACTGCATTCCTTTTTATAGCTGCATAATTTTCATCCTATGTATATACCATATTTGTTCATTGATTAATTGTTTGATGGACACTTGGGATGCTTCAGTCTTTTAGAAAATGTGAATAATGCTTCTATGAACTTTGGTATAAAAATATCTGTTTGAGTACCTACTTTCAATTATTTTGCAGTAGGATCACTCTGCTATATGGTAATTCTATATTTAGTTTCCTGAGGAGTTGCCAACTGTCTTCCACAGTGGCTTCAACATTTTACATTCCTACAGCAATGAATGTTTTTTCTCCACATACTCTCCAGCACTTGTAGTTAATTTTTTTTAATTGTATCAGACAAAATAGAATTTAAATGCAAAAGTATTTTAAGAGACAATGTACACTATATACTAATAAAAGGGGAATTCTATGAAGAAGAAAAAACAATTATAAACCTTTATGCACCTAACCAGGGCACCTCAAAATACATAAGGCAAACATTGAAAAAACTAAGTAGAGAAATAGTTGCCTGTACAATTATAGTGGGGGGTCTTTAATACACCATTATCACCATTAGACAGAAGATCTTGACAGAGAATCAATAAAGAAACAAAAACCTTGAATAATACATTAGAAGATCTGGACCTACTACACATATACAGAATATTACACCAAAATACAGTGGGATATACATTCTTCTTGAGTACACATGGATCATTCTCCAGAATAATCCACATGATATGTCATAGAAAAACACTCAAGGAATTCAGAAAGATTGAAAGTTTACAAAGTAAATTCTCTGCCCACAATGGAATGAAGTTGGAAATCAGTAAGTGGCAGAGAAGCAGATTAGGCACAAAGATATAGTAGTTATACAACACACTCTTAGATAATCAGTGGATCAAGGAGGAAATTGCAAAAGAAATTAGTAATTACCTTGAAACAAATGAAAATGACAACACAATGTATAAAAACCTGTAGGATGCAGAAAAAGTTGTAATGAGAGAGAAATTCATAACCATAAATGCCTATATTATAAAAGAAGAGAGAGGTAAAATTAAATATCTAGCTGCTCATCTAGAGGAATTACAGAAAGAGCAACAAACTAACTGCAAAAGAAGTAGAAAGAGGGAAATAACAAAAATTAAGGCAGAGCTAATTGAACTTGAAAATAAGAAAGCACTAGAAAAATTATATAAACCCAAATCATGTTCTTTGAGAAGAACAAACCCTTAGCTAGACTGAAAAAGAAAACAGAGGGAAAGTGCAAATATATAAAGTAAGAATCGAGGAATGGGATTCACCACTGACCCGACAGAATTAAAGAGTATCATAAGAGGATATTTGAAAAATTATAATGCTAAAAGATGGATAATTTAAAGAAAATAGAGAAATTCTTAGAAACACACACAAGCAGCCTACATTGACAAAAGAAGTAATTGATGAACTAAACAGACCAATCACAAGCAATGAGATAGAATTAGTCATCAAAAACCTCCCAAATAAGAAAAGTCCAGGACCAGACGGTTTCACAGGTGAAATCTACCGAACATTCAGGAAAGAACTAATACCAATTCTTCTTAAATTCTACAAAAAATAGAAGTGGAGGTAACATTGCCTAACTCATTCTATGATGCCAACATCAACCTAATACCAAAGCCAAAGATGCCATAAGAAAGGAAAACTATAGACCAATCTCTCTAATGATACTACATGCTAAAATTGTCAACAAAATACTTGTTTATCATGCCAACAACACATCCAATGATTTACACACAATGATCAAGTGGGTTTCATCCCTGGTATTCAAGGATGGTTCAACATAAGAATATCAAACAATGTAATACATCACATAAATAGAGCAAAATAAAAAATCACATGATAATCTCTAGAGATGCAGAAAAAGCATTTGACAAAATACAGCACCCTTTCTTGATAAAACCATTTTAAAAGACAGGAATAGAAGGAAACTTCCTCAACATGATAAAGGGTATATATGAAAAACCCACATCTACCATCATATACAATGGACAAATCTGAAAAGCTTTCAATCTAAGATCTGGAACAAGACAAGGATGCCCATTTTCACTGCTCTTATTTAACTTTGTGTTAGAAATACTTTTTTGAGCATTTTGGCAAGGAAAAGATATAAAATGAATCCAAATTGGAATGGAAGAAATAAAGATTTCACTATTTGCAGATGACATCATCCTATACCTCAAAAGCCCTGAAAAATCTACAACAAAGTTTCTAGAAATTATAAATGAGTTCAGTAAAGTGGCAGGTTATAAGATCAGTGTGCAAAAAATCAGTAGCATTTCTGTACATCAATAATGAGCAATCTGAGGAGGAAATCAAGAAAATCCTATTTTCAATAGAAACTAAAAGAATCAGATACCTAGAAATAAATTTATTAAAGAGGTAAATGATTGTATGCAGAAAACTATACAAAACTGTTAAAGGAAATCAAAGAAGTCCTAAATAAATGGAAGAATATTCCCATTTCATGGAAAGAAAGACTAAACATCATTAAGATGTCTATCCTACCCAAAGTGATTTATAGATTTAACACAATCCCTATAAAAATTAACACAGCATTTTTTCTGAACTGAAAAAACTAATTATGAAATTAATTTAAAAGAGCAAGATGCCCCAAAAAGCCAAAAGCATATTGATAAGAAAAAAGAAATCAGAGGAATCACACTAACTGACTCTAAAACATACACAAAACTACAGTGGTCAAAACTGTATGGTATAGACACAAGGATAGTAATATGGACCAATGGAACCAGATTGAGAGTTTTAATATAGACCCTCACATACATGAACAATTGATATGTGACAAGGTCACCAAGTCCATTCACCTGGGGGAGAATGGCTTCTTCAAAAAATGGTGCTTGGAGAACTGGATACCCATTTCCAAAAGATAGAGAGAGGAACACCTTCTCACACCTCATAAAAAATTAGCTCAATATAGGTAAAGATCTAAATATAAGAGACAAGACCATAAAGATCTTGGAAGAAAATGTAAGGAAGCATCTACAAAATTTTGTATTAGGAAATGATTTCATGAATTTTACATCCAAAGCATGATCAATGAAAGAAAAAGAAGATATATGGAACCTCCTCAAAATTAAAAACCAAAACAAACAAACAAAAAAAAACACTTCTGTGTTTCAAGGCATTTGTCAAGAAAGTGAAAAGACAGTCTACTCATTGGGAGAAAATATTTGGTAACAATTTATCTGATAGGGGTCTAATATCCAGCATATACATATAGAAATCCTACACCTTGAAAATAAAAACAGAAAAATCGATTTATGAAA
Organism: Cabassous unicinctus; assembly: GCA_029593785.1. Taxonomy (NCBI): domain Eukaryota; kingdom Metazoa; phylum Chordata; class Mammalia; order Cingulata; family Chlamyphoridae; genus Cabassous; species Cabassous unicinctus. The sequence continues at coordinate 743 of JAQZBX010112876.1, read as the reverse complement.
TGGGGAAGTGATTTGAATACACACTTATCCAAAGGAGAAATACAAATGGCTAAAAGGTGTATGAAAAGATGCTAAACATCATTAGCTATTAGGGAAATGCAAATAAAAACTACAATGTGTTATCATCTTATACCCATTAGACTGGTGGCTATTAAAAAAAGAGAGGACTACAAGTGTTGGAGAGGGTGTGGAGGAATGGGTAAGCTTATCCACTGCTGGTGGGAATGCAAAATGGTACAGTCATTGTCGAAGACATTTTGGCACTTCCTCAGGAAGCTACCTGGAGAACTGCTATATGATCCTGCAATGCCACTATACACCCAGAAGAATTGAAAGCAGGAACACGAACAGATATATACACACCTATGTTCATAGTGGCATTATTCACTATTGCCAAAAGTTGGAAACAACCCAAATGTCCATCAACAGATGAACGGATAAGCAAACTCTGGTATATAGATTCAATGGAATATTACTCAGCTGTAAGAGGTAATGTAGAATTAATACATGGGATAACATGGATGAACCTGGAAGACCTTATGTTGAGTGAAGAAAGCCATGAACTGTAGAACACATATTACATGACCTCACTGATATTAATTAAGCAAATTCAGCAGGGTCACAGAGCTAGCGTATGGAAGATAGGTTTACAGGAGACAGAAAGGACATAGAGAGTTGTGAGCCAATGCCCATCTGTGCAAAAATCAATGATAATGTGGAAAGGTATAGTTGTGCAGTGCATG
>JAQZBX010112875.1:0-10156 GCA_029593785.1 Cabassous unicinctus | reverse complement strand
AAAAAAAAAAACAGCATGGTACTGGCATAAAGACAGACACATAGACCAATGGAACCAAATTGATGGTTCAGAAACAGATCCTCACATCTATAGTCAAGTGATTTTTGACTAGTTTGTCAAACCCACCCAGCTTGGGCAGAACAGTCCATTCAACAAATGGTGCTGAGAGAACTGGATGTACATAGTCAAAAGAAGGAAAGAGGACTCATATCTCACACCCTATACAAAAATTAACTCAAAATGGATCAAAAACCTAAATATAAAAGCAAGAACCATAAAGCTTCTAGAAGAAAATGTAGGAAAATATTTTCAAGACCTGGTGGTAGGTGGTGGATTCTTAAAGAAGATAAGAGGAGGAGGGAGATGGACTACTGATGCTTAATGTATGTAGAAGTTTTAATTAACTTTACTGTAAATGTGTGGAAATGCACAGAGTTGATGGTAACACATTATAGTGGGTAACAGCTGGTTTATAAATGGGAATGTGGTTGAAAATGGTAGTCTAGGAATATAAATACCAATGGACAGAAACCTAGAGAATACTCTAGGGATCGAATAGCATAGTAAACCCAGGAGTATATGAGAATAGTGGTTGATGGTACAAATGCAAGAGTGTCCTTTGTGAGCTAGAGCAGATGTACATCACTATTGCAGGGCAGTGGGAATGTGGAGAAGCATGGGAAAAATACAACTGGTGTGACCTATGGAGTGTGGTTAACAGTAATAATGTAATATTCATGCATCGATGCCAAAGATGCACTGTGTTGATAATAGGGGAGTATGGAAAAAGTGTGTCAAATGTACGCTGTGGACCTGGTAATAATCTGATGATATTATCTCATAATCTGTAACAAATGTTCTACCACGGTGTGGTGTGTTGATAGAGGGGTGTTGTTTGGGAATTCTGCACATGTGTATGATTGTTTTGTAAGTTTGCAACTTCTGTCATAAAAATATATAAAAAAATAATAATAGGGTGGGTTGGGGGAAAAATATACCAAATGTAAGAGGAGGACTATAGTTAGTAGTAAGATTTTGACAATATTCATTCATAATTTGTAACAAATGTCTCACAACAATGCAAGGTGTTGGTGGTGGGTTGATATATGGGAGCCCTGTATGATGTTATACATGTTTGCTTTGTAAGTTCACAACTTTTATCATACACTTCTAGTTTATGTATGTTCATGTAAAAATGATATTATAATAATAATAATAAGGTGGGTTGGGGGAAATACTTAGATTAGTAGTAATATTTTGAGGATGCTCTTTAATCATTAGTTAAAAATATTTCACAACAGTGCAAGGTATTGATGGTAGGGTGAGGTATGAGAGTCCTGTATGGTGTTATGTATGTTTGTTTTGTAAGTTCACAACTACTACTATACGCTTATTGTTTATGTATGTTTATTTATGAGTGATATGCTTCAATAAAAAAATTTCTTAAAAAAGTAGAATTGGAGAGGATAAATATATAGACAATTTTTTAAAAAACAGGTATTGGGGATTGAACCCAGGACCTCGTATGTGGGAAGCAGGCACTCAACCACTTGAGCTACATCTGCTCCTCTAGGCAATTATTTAAAGGTGCTCATAGGGGTAGTGGCAAGGGCACCACCTTAGAAATCAGGAGACTTCCCATGATCTCATGAGTTTTCATTCTGATCCCACCAAAATTCATCATATAACTTTGGACAAAGTAAGCTATAGTTGTGTTTCCTTAGGTGTGCATTGTATGGGTCATGATTCTTTATCCGTGAGACCCATTCATTTCTAACGTGGTAGAATTCCACTTAATATGGTAGTTACACTCCTGAAAATGTGTATATAAATCACCACTTTGAAATTCAAGCCATATTTTATATATATTAAAAGAGTTGGCATCTAATTTTTAGTTGATTTTCTCAGAGTTAAGGCAAAATTTTATCAAACCAATGGCCTGCTCATTTATATAACCTTGGCACCTTTTACAAAAATATAGATGCTTGACCCCACCCCAAGAAATTCCGATTCAGTGGGTCTGAGGAAAGTCTCAGGCAACTGAATATTTCAAAATCTCCGTGGGTCATTCTCATGTGAACTCAGAGTTGCTCTAGACAATAAACACTCTCTAATTTATGTTTTGTAAATTTGGTTTATCACGGCTCTGGTTAACATTTCAAAAGATTTGGGAAGTTTACTTACTATTGTTCTCTACTATCTTTCGTTTCCAATTGACATGCAAGCTGTTTTGAATGATGTCCAAGACATGTCTGTTTTTTTTTAAACTTTTTATTTTGAATGAATATTTGACTTACAGAAAAGTCGCAAAAATAATACAGAGCATTTCTCTATATGCCTGTATTAGTCAGCCAAAGGGGTACTGATGGAAAATACCAGAAATCAATCTTTTGGCTTTTATAAAAGGGTGTTTATTTGGGGTAGAAGCTTACAATTACAAGGCCATAAAGTGTAAGTTACTTCCCTCACCAAAGTCTGTTGCCAAGTGATGGAGCAAGATGGCTGCCGACATCTGCAAGGGTTCATCCTTCCTCTTCCTCTTAAGGCTCTGTGGTCCCAGCTTCTTCCAGCACCAGCTGTAGGCTGGGATAATTCTCGTCTCTCTCCCGGGGTTCATTCCTTTCTGGGCTCAGCTGCTCTCTTTTCTCCACAAGGTCAGCTGTAAACTATTAGGCCTCTGCCATGTCAATGGACCCATCTCTACTCCTCTGTGTTCTTCTCCTGTGTGTTCACTTCCCAGGGCTCCAGTATTAAACCTCCAGCTAACTCCTCTGCCATGTTGTTTTCTCTGTGAGTCCCTGCCCACCAGGGGGCAGGGACTCGACATCCTACTGAGATGGTCCAATCAAAGCCCTAATCATACTGTAATCAAGTAAAAGTGAAACCACTGAATCCAATCCAATCTAATGTGCCCAGAGGAACAGACCAGGTCACAAGCATAATAAAATATCTATATGTGAAATTCATAAACAATACCAAACTGCTATAATGCCACACCCAGATCCCTGAATGTTAATGTCTTACATAGCCATAGTATGATGATCAGAATCAGGAAATTAACATTGGTACAATGATATTAACTAAACTAAAAGATCTTATTCAAATATCACCAGTTTTCCCACTAAAACCCATTTTTTGTTCCAAGATCCCCATTACATTTAGGTGTGACTTCTCCTTAGTCTCCTGCAATCTAACAATTCCTTAGTCTTTCCTTGTCTTTTATGTTCTTGATACTTTTGAATTATCAAGTATTGGTTGGTTAGTTTGTCCGATATCCCTCAGTTTGTATTTGTCTGGTGTTTTCTCATGAATGGACTTAGCTCATATACTTTTAGCAAGACTGTCAAGAAAATTATGCCATATCCTTGTCAGCGTATCATATCACAGGGGTCGTGAGGACAATATGCTTTATCCCTGGTAATGCTGGCCTTGGTCACTGTGCTATGGCTGTTTCTATCAGCTTTCTCTGCTGTAAAGTTACTAACTTTTCCTTCGTAATAAATAAATATCGTTTCAACTAACTGTCTCTTACATAAATTCATATTCAGAATTTTAAAAATTAAAACAAATTAAATATCTTCCCTGGTATAAACAGCTCCCACCCACTTTCATCTGCTGCAGATAGATGACTTCTCTTTGGGGCTTGTTGGAAATGCGGGATCTCAAGTGTCACTGCAGGCTTATGAATTAAAATTTCAGCATGATTCTCCAGGTGATTTCTGTGCAAATGAAAATGTAAGAAGCACTGCCCTGGACCAGGCCTCAGTGGACTCTATCTATGAAGGCCCAGACAGTAAATATTTTAGGCCATATCAATGCTGGCAGGCCATACAGTTCTCTTGCAACTATTTAACTTGTCGTTATTGTGTGAAAACAGCCCCAGACAATAAGTAAAGAATGAGCAGAGCTGTATCCCAATAAAACTTTATTTGCAAAAGCATGTGAAGGGCTGGGCTTGACCTATGGGACATGGATTTCCAGTCCCTGCTCTAAACCACTCACTATCTGAAAGAAATCCTCTTTTTCTTGCAGATTTGAAAGTATACAATCATGTTTCCAAATATAAATTAAGACAGGCAATGGATGAATCAAACTGCACTGAAAAAATTTGATTCAAGTAGAGTTGGTCCACAAAACACTAAAACCTGGTGGATACAAGAGTAGTAGTCAGAATAATAACAATTAACTGAGCACTGACTTTGTGTCAAGAAACTTGTGCATCTTAAGTCATTTAGTCTTTACAACAACCTTGTGAGATGTGTTTTTTTGATTTCCTTTTTTTCCAGACAAGAACACCGAGGCTTGGAAAGCTGAAACATTTGCCAAGTTCACACATATTTTAAGAAGTAGAAGTGGGATTCAAACCAAGACCTCTCTAACAACAAAGCTTTTTAAACTTGAAACTATAAAACGGATCATGAATATTGTGCACATAATACTCAGCCTAATGTAAAATTAGATACTGCCTGGTGCCAGACCGATATTAGATGTAACAATTTTTGAGTCTATTCTCATTGCTCTGCTTCTCCTCTTAGCACTACATTATTTTAGATTTATAGTTAGCCAAAGCATTGAAGATGAAAAAGTCCCCTCTTCATAGTCTGTGAATTTTAGGCTCCACTTCGTACAACTAAAAACCTTAGTAATTTCTATTCAAGAAAAATATGTATTTGAAATCCATAAACGATTTTGTTCAGTTCAATCTAATTCCCTTTGTGCAAGGCAGTATGCTTAGCATTGGGGAGGGGCATGAGGGAATAATAAAAAATAAAGCCCCTTCCACCTCCACCTTCAGGGATTCATGGTCTGGTAAGATGGTCCCATTAGAGAAAAGATACCCATTGGGTTGGCAGCAGACACCACCAACTTTTTCTTGAAGGGTATGTTGATTTCCTTTATGAACATTATTTGTCAAGTCAGGCAGCTCTCTTAAAAGTTCTCATGGAGCAAACAGTTAAAGAAAAATGCCAGAGAGTCTTGGTTCTGTCACTGAAATGCTAAGACATTCCAGAGACCCAGTAAAGAATCTGATACAGAAAGATGTGCTTCTCTGCCTTGTGATTCCAGACTGATCTACTACAAATCATAGCTTGGCAAACAGAATGGCTGATTTTTTTTCCCCTCTTGTTTTTTCATTTCTCACACTGTTCACCTTTTCTCCAAATCAATGTTCGCATGTCTCGACATCCCTGCCACTAAAGAATTTCTTTCTTTGTTTTTTTTTTTAGGTTTTGACAAAATGTATAATGGCCTGTGTCCGCCATTGCAATGCCATGCAGGACAATTCCAATGTCCCCAAAATGCCCCATGTTACACCTGTTCTTCCCTCTCCCTCCCCTCAGAACCTCTGGTGACCACCGTCTTTATATCAATGTTACAAGTTCTTCCATTATTAGAATAATAATAAGCCTACTTTAGTCCATAGTTGCATTCCCCCTTTATGTTTGTTCATTCCTCAATCCTGAGGATTTGGGGATGGTGTTGCCCACTGTGCTTCCAACTGAGAGGGGGCTTAGATCCCATGGGGGCAGATGGATGGAACTGTCTTGCTTGCAGTTGTAGATACTCTCTGCTTTTTGGGGATGGGCATTGTCCGTCATCATCCATTTGTTAGTTGTCCTGCGTGAGTCCAATGAGCTGGGGAGTAGGTGTTGCAACTCTGCTGAGATTCAGTGCTCACCTGGCATATGAACAGCCAGAAGATTTAAGTCTCTGGGACATATATTTAACAGGTATAGTGCTAATTATAGGTTCAAATAAAAGGGACATAAGAGCCATGTGCAGGAAAATTGTAAATGAGTCTGACTCTGATACACTGGGAGAATAAAGAATTTCTTTAGCCTTGTATAGTCACATACAGGTCTGGCATACAGTCATTAAACCAAAGGACTCTTGGGGAAGAGGTTGGGATGTCACTTGGGGCAGGACAGACTTACCTTGTTGGCCCCCTTGGCAGGGAAGTATTTATAATGAGGGCAGGAATAAATATGTAGATGACCTTGTCTAAGTAGCTTGCTTCCCCTTCACTCTCAGCAAAGCCACAAAAGGGGAAAATAGTCCTCACAATGACATATTCCACGGCAGCATTCCTGTTGGTTAGCTCTGCCTCTCAGCGGCTGGTTCACACTCTTTCAGGTGGAATGTGGCGCTGAAAGGTCCACATTTGAGCACTGTGTGGATTTAGCCTGGCTGTGTTTCACTGATGACTAACGACTCCATTTTCAAAGCAAGTTGGTCATCTTTCACAGTGATAAGAGCAGACTGGATGAGAGCACTGATTCAGCCCAAAGTTGCAGCCCAGTGGTCAGAGCGCGGGCTCTGGAATGAAACCACCTACGATCGAATCATGGCTTTCCATTTACCATTATGAGACCTTAAGTGTTTTGCTCTCTGAGGTTTGTGTTCTTCCTTAAGAAAATGCAAATGGCATCATCTACCTCATGGTGGTGTGAAAATTAGCTATAAAGTGCTTAGCACTGTGCCTCACATAGAAAAAAGCTCAATAAATATTGACCATTATTTTCCAGGAAACAAATAGCTGAAAACACTCGTGATGAGGATGAATCAGTAGCTTTGCCCTCATTGCAGAAAAAGGAAGCTGCCTCTGCAACTCACTGCATCCTGTGTTGTTTTCTCCTACCATCGTATAATGCCATGCTCTAGCTCTTACTGGGAAAGGAGAAGTCAAAGAGCATGGAGTGAGCCACTTACTCAGTTAAATCCTTTGTGCTAGAACCCTCTCAGCTGGTAAAGCTAACTTTGTGGCTGGGGCATGGGGAAAAGAAGAAGGGTCAAAAGGAGGCTCTGTTGCCAGGTAGATCAAGATAAGGAAGTCGGGTTGCACAACCAGGCAAGAGAAAATATCTGTGGTCCTAATGCACAGCCAAATTTGGAGGCCAGAATCTGTTGCCAAATGAGTGTGTCTGACTAATAAGTGGCTGCCAAGGTGGAATGGGGGAGCTGGACCCATGTTCCATGGAGTTACCCATTCTTGCCTGATCTCTAAATTATCTCCTTCTTAGACCTGCCTAGCACTTGAGGCTGCTGTGCGGGTGATTTCTGGACCTCTTGGTTTTTCTTTGCCTCTCTGAGAGTCCTTGTCTTCCCTGCCCCTTTAGCAGAAAGCAGCAAGGAGCCAGGAAGCAAGTGACTTGCAAGGAATTTATGTAATGCACTGGTCTGGGTGACTCCATGCTCCCACTATTCAGCAAACTCTTAAGGACTCCAAACGAAAAGTGAATTTGGCGTGAGAACCACAGTGGGCATCTGAAGGGTGGAGAGTGATTGCTGTGCTCTTGGTGTTTGGCCTGGTTGTTATCTTTGATCTTTGCAACTGCTGTGTTGGACGAGGGCCTGTTCTCTGGAGTTATAATCTTAAAGACAGCCAGAGGAGAAAACAGCCCCTAACCAATCACTCTTGGCTGTCCTGGGCCGGAACGCAGAGTTAGCGTTTTTAACTTTGCTGTAACATGCAGATCAATAGCATGCCATCCTAGAACTAGTTTTTCCAGTTATGCAGAAAACTTTAACAATAATGCATTTATAAATGAGTGAATGAATGCAACTTTGAGAGCCAGCTTGTGAAAGACCCAAGCACACCTTTTTTCCCTCTCATTCCTGTTTATTAAAATGAGTAAATTTATAGATATGCATACAGAAATGTGCACAAGAGTAAATAAGTACATACAAAACAGCTGTGTGGCTGGACATGACTTTCAAAAGCTCAATTCCCTAGAAATAGTTGCCTCCAATTTAGCACATTCAGTAGCTGGACATTAAAAATGCTATGTCAAGTCTGTATTTATAATGACTGAGTAGGAAGCCAGATGGAAAATTATGCATGCATCTCCAGCTCTTATCATTAAACATATAACCACAGGACCTTAGCTTGGACTCCTTTGTTCTAATGAGTAGAGGTTCACGAGTCACCACCTTGTTTAGATCCCTAAAAGTCTTTCTCTTCTTCCACTAAAAACCTTATATGTGGCTGGTAAACACCCACAAGAACCTGAGCATTAGGGTTAAGAGACAACATTTAAAACTCCAATAAAAATGGTCATTTTGGCCAGAACACACCCTTTAGAATTGTGCTAACAATGGGACTGAAAGTGAACTGGGAAAATGTCCACACTTACGAGGGGGAAAGTATTGTAGAAGTTAGATTTCAAGTGGCAACAACAAATGCTTGTTATACTATTGTTTTTTCACTAATCTTCTAATTATGAGACTGTGGCTTCAAGAAAGTTTTCCAGCTACTTGATTAAGGGCTAGGATGACCCCAAATAACAACTAATATGGTTGGCACAATCACATTTAGCTCTGTGCTGCTCTTCAGAATACCGTGTTTCATTACTAGTTGACTTCAGCTTCAACAGAAGTTCTCTTCTAGAACTTTGGCTCAAGAGGATGACCTTCCTTTCCATAGGAAGTTTGGGTGCATTTGTAATTCCAATTCCTGAGAAGGTGGAGAGGCTCTGGATCTGTGAATCCTTAGAGCTTTTCCACATAGAACCCTGTTGCATGTAAAAGGGAGATAATGCTGTGTAAGCTCAGGAGCAAAGCTGACTTGAAAGAGAAATCAGAGGGCAAAGGAAAGAAGAGGCCTGCTATGCCCTCATTTGCAATAGCTAGCGAGAGATTGGGAAAGGGATGCTTTTGAGCTTCGGAAAGAGGAGAAGCCATATCTATGAGATTCCAAAGTGCCTAAAGAGAAGTTAGACTTGTTTCAGTTTTACTTTCAAAATTCTCTGTGATGGTCTGAAGCAGGTTTTCTTTTAAAAGGTGCCTTGTTCTACTACAATCTTCGGGTTTTATACCCTAAAGCAGAACCCCAAACAAAAACAACTTTGAATGGTAAGGATTTGAAAATTTATTCAAAGTAGTACTATCTGAGGGGTTTGTGGTGGCTGCATCTCCCAATCAAAGGGTACATGGTAGAGTGTTCTAGAAGGTTCTAGGGACACAATAGGCAAGGGTTCAAGTAGGGAAACTATTTACATTTAAGCTAGCGAGCTTAGCTTCTTAATTTAAAGCCAAAGACGCAGTTTAACTTTAATCTACACAGAAAGTGGAAAGCATTTTATAAGTGGAAGAGGCAGCAAGAAATGAGGCAACAAATAATATGTCAAAGTTGGAACAAGGGCAGGGGTCAGGACACTTTTGTTCTTCTGTATCACCAGCATACCAAGTTCAGAACGTACGCAAATGGATTTCCAAAAGGATCCCTGTATACCTCCGGAACTGTGCGTTGAGGAGCCATATGGGCTTGTGGTGATGGACTGAAAGAATGTTTAGAGAAAGGATTCCCAAATGCATTGTCAGCAGATTTAGTAACTGGCTGGGCACCTTGTCTGGGAGCTGACTTCAGTGGTTCATTGATCTTGCTCAACAGTTGCATTATCTTGAGGAATGTCAACTTTGCTGTGAAAACAACTGGAGAAGGCACTGGAAGTCCCAGAGGAAGTCTGCTGTCTCTTCCTTGCAGGTACAGCAGGTGGCTGCCACAGTCCTTAAACATTTCTTTCACTTCCTTAGCTTCTTTATCCCCCAGCAGGTCTAAGGCAATATAGGCATCATTGGAGATGTCCTGTGCAGCAGCAGTTCTGGGAGGTAGGCAGAGGCGATGCCACCAGGAGAGAGGGGAGAATAGAAGAAGGCTGGGCTGACACAGCAGGAGATGGAAAATTATTGTTCTGAAGATGATTCCCCAAGGAGGTTGTTGATGGCCAAGCATTAGCTGCCACAGATGCTAAAGGACCCCAAACAGCAGGGGCTGGAGGGGAAGTTGAGGCTGCAAAAGATGAAGGCTGATTCTAACCTGGAACAGCTAAGCCTATGCCAAAAAATGAGTGGCTGATCAAATCCTGAAGGTTGGTCACCCATAATAGCTTCTGGGGCCATTGAAGAGTACTGATCAAAGACTAAAGTACTGATCAAAGACTAAAGAGGGTAGGGGGTTCCATTGTCCTGCCTGAGGGGTGTAACTGGTACACACCTAGACCCACAAGGGGCCAACTGTGGCAGGAGCACTTGTTTTGAGTAAATCCAAAGGGTTGGCCCGATGGGTTGCTGGTTGTCCTGTAGGTGACGTCCAGCCTGGAGATTCCGAGGCAGGAGGAGCAAAGGGGTCTGATGGAAGCAAGTCACTGGCTGAAGA
>JAQZBX010112874.1:0-10154 GCA_029593785.1 Cabassous unicinctus | reverse complement strand
AAGAATATGGTTTTAGAAGTACACATAGAATATGAAAGCCATGAAATATGTGTTAATCCTGTGGTTTAAATATTTGTGTTTTTTAGAACAACTAATAAGCCAAACAAAACAAAACAGAAATGTGGTATTTTTTTTTCAAATTTCATCACAAAAATCCCCATGCATATTCCAAGTTCAAAGAATTTTATTATGGAGAGCTATATCAGATATCATTCTAGTTTTTCTGCCAAGAAGAAAAATAGCTCAGTCTTAGTGAGTGCTGCTTTGGACTAGAAAAACTAGGGTTTAGAGTCTAGAAATGCCAGCTTTTTAGCTCTATATCCTTTACTGAGTCACTGAAAGTTTAAATCTAGTTTCCTTAATTGTAAAAGATAAATAAGATAATCCATAGAGTTGTTTTACAGATTAAATTAGATGATGAATGGAAAGAATTTAATGCAGGACTAATATATTTTGACCACAATCATCAGAATGCCTATATCCCTGCAAAAGTTTGAATACACAATTGCATTTGTTATAAAAATTATCACTGGATTTTATTAAATACTTTTGGCTAATCTTATTCGTAAATAAACAAAGAGCTCAAAAGGCTAAAACAGCACTTCAATATTTGGCCTTAGAGCAAAAGAATATATAAGAGACTTAAACTACTGAAAAATGTGTATGTGAACATTGAAGAAAATTTCAAAAATATTTTTCATTACTAAAGAAAATGGAAAAACACCATGCATTCTTGAGAGTTTAGCTCATGGTTTTCTAGAATAATTTTATATACTTATATGCATATATTACATATATATAAAATTTTTGTAATTTTCTATTTCTACTGTGCAGCTTTGTTTGCTCACTCTAACCTTTAGTAATTTCTTTGAAATTTATATTTGGGAGATGAATATTTTCTTTGTACATGAATTAAATCTGGAATTTAATCTTGCATTAATTTAAGATGTGAAGTTTTATAAATTCAAGAGATTAAATATCTGCAGGCAGTTATGTTCTTTTTTGTCTACCTGGTAACCATATGACAGCCCTACCATTCTTTGTTGCATCAACAAGCATCAGTAATTATATTTCTCTGTTTAATTTTGGTATGAATAAAAAAAATCAGTTCATTTACCTGGGTTATGTTCTTTAAAAATATATAAAGTTTTGAGTTAAATTCTTGGGTCATTTTTAATAAGAATTTTGATAGAGAAAAGTTGTAAAGATAAGGATTGATAATGAATTTAAATTTGTAATATCCCATAAATTTTGGTAAGGAAGGTTATTAACATTTCCTTTTAAAAATGTCTTTACCATCTAGAATTGCAGTTTTAATTTTCTCTACTATTCAATGTATATTTAAGAACGTGTGTTTTCTTCATTTTCCTACATTTGAGTTTAAACAATGCTTATTAGATATATTTTTCCCTTTAAGAGATTTGTTGTCTTTTTATGTATATTATTTTCTTTGTAGAATTGTACTTCTTCATTTTCTTAAATGATTTTTGAAAGATTAATATAAAGTTCAACCTCTGTTAGAGGATTAAAAATTTATTCTCACAAGTTCGTCACTGTTAAGTAATTTATTCAAATAATTAAAATGTGCATTATTTTCTTCTACATCCTGAATTCATATTAAAATTTTGACATATGTAATACCCATATAAACGACTGTATTAACATTTATTTTTCCTCTGAACTTTATGTTGATTAGAATCTATTTTTATTGCAATTCTTCTTTGTTTCCTCTGCCTATAGCTATGTATTTGATGAACATTTATTTTTTAATAATGTACCTTTTAAAATAATTTCTTATCTTGCACACACATTGTGTCTTTTCTTATATTTATATGTCCTTTACATTACCTGGTCTTTCCGTGAACTGTGCTGGCCTTATTTTTATTTATATACAGTTCCATGATTTAAAATATGTATCCAATTGGTTTTTCAGGGCAATGATGCTGAAAAGAGTCTCTCATTTTTCAGAAAGCAGTATGTTCAGGAATTTTTTTTATGTATTAATTAAACTCAGGCTATCTGATCATCTTAGACTATATTCTAGAAATCATTTATTATGTTATTATATAAATGTAATAAAACCTTTGGGGAATGTAAAAATTTTAGAGTATTTATATTCCCCCTCTGTTTCCCTGTTTATATTAGTGCATATCATATTTTATGTAAGATGTGTTCTGAAGTATTTTTAAGACACAATCCTTTTGTTCATGGCGTGTTTTAGTTTGCTGCTAAAGACTGCCATTACAAAAATACCAGAAATATGTTAGGCTTTATAATGGGAATTTATTAGGGTAAAATCTTACATTTCTGAGGCTGTGAAAATGTCTAAATCAAGGCATCATCAGAGATGCTGTTTCATCAAAAGTCAGCTGCTGGAAGTTCTTGAAATCCTGCCATGTAGCAAGCAAAATGGCAACTGGACTCTGCATTTTCTTTCAAGCTCTCTTTCTCCCAGAGCTCAGCTGTGGGCAATCAGACATATGGCTCATCTATCCCCAGGCTAAATCTCTTCAGCTTTGGCTTGCACTGATGATTCCAGCCTCTGGCCTTTCTCTTAGGCTTTCAGGGTTTCTCTGTCTTTCTGCAGCTCTAGGTGTTGCTAGAGCTCTCTTTCTTTATGTTCCATTTATATAAGACATCAGAAAAATGATTCAGATCCACCCTGCATCCAGCAATCTAATCAAGGGCTGGACCATAAGCCAAGTGATCTAATGGAAACTGATCTAATCAAAAGATCCCTTGACTGAATTTAACCAAAAGGTCCAAAAGATCTCACATAAAATAGGCTCCATGTACAAGAATGGGTTTGCTTGAGAACATAATATTCTGGGGTCCATAAAAGATTTAAACCAAGACAGGGTGATATGCCAAAATTATATGCTTTGGAATAAGTTGAACTACAAAATGATAAAGAAAATAAGACTCTAATAAACCATGACAAAATATGAACAATAGGTTTTGTTTGCAAATGATTAATATTATATAATAATAGTAAAAAGGAGATTATATTTAATGAGCACCCATTGAGTTTGAGACAATCTTCATTGTTTTAGGTATATAATTAGCTTAGTTTATCTTGATAAGATAACTGTCTGGTACATATTTACAATATCTGAAATTTAATCTCAGGCAATGAAAAGCTATCTTCCTACTTGTTTAGGCAAAGGCATAAGAGCATCCCAGAATTTTCTCTATGTCTTACAACTACCATAATGTCCATCAGCATATCATACTGATTCTCTGTGCAGAATATATTTGGCATGTGGCTATTTCTCACACCTCCTCTGCTAACATCCTGGTTCAAAGAACCATAATTTCTATCTTTAAATTATTGCCAGAGCCTTCTAGATTGTCTTTCTCTGTCTCTGGCTTACTCCCCTTTAGTCTAATCTCAATGCAGGGGCAATCGATACTCATAAAACATAGGTTATATCATTTCATTTTTCTTCACAAAACTACATGATTTCCCATCACATTAAGAATAAGTATCATTTTCCAGGTCCTATGGGTACAACATGATTTTGCCCTAATCCTTGCTTTGTCTATCACACATATTGGAGTGCCACAATGCCCTCCTCACCCTTCCTATTCACATTAGTTCTGATGCTTCTTGGAATATTTGTATTTTTTCTTCATCCTGAAATTCAATTTCCCCAGTAAAATTCCATGGGTATTTTCTCCTTCTATTACTCATAAGGCCATCACTTACCAACCTATTTAAAACCACACAATCCCCATCCATCATCAATACTGAATTTCTTTTCCATAGCAATTTTCCCTCTTGAACATTCTATGTGATTATAGTATGCCTTTTGTTTATTCTGTTTTCCCCACATTGAAATCTTAATAAGCAAAAGATTTTTGCCAGTTGTTTTCAATGCTGTATCCCCAACATCTAAAAGAGCACCTCAATAAATGTATTTGAATAGCTGAATTTTACAGATGTTGAACCTATTGCACAGAGAGTTTTCATAGATTGTTCACAGTCAGTAAATAGGTTTAAAGGACAAGCTCAAATTAGAACCCAGATTTTAGAGTTCACATTCTTAATAATCATTTTATCATATGACATTTTTTTCAACGAAATTATACTGTTCTTAAGGAGTTGAAAACATATAATACATATAATACTTTACTTTCTTATATTATAAGGTATTAAAAATACAGGGATGACAAGTGTATGTTGTTGGCAGACTTCACTAGAGCTGCCAGTAGAAGACAGTGTAATTTTGGAGATAGCTGCTAACTGTTCTCAAACATACATGTATAGCCTACTTTCAGAAAGAAAAAGCTGTGTGAGAGAAAGAGTGATTTATCAAGTAATGTGATTTGGTAGGGAGAAAATTTGTTTTAAGTACAGGCTGGTTAGTGTAAGAAAGGGCTTGAAATAGAGTGGCTCAACAGAAGAGAAAATATTATCCTTGTTTTTTTTCTTTTCTTTTTTTTTTGAGGTACCAGTCCTGGGAATTGAACCTGTGACACTGAATGTAGGAAGCTGGCACTCAACCACTGAGCCACATTGGCTCCCCTGAGTTGTTTTCATGTGTTTGCTTGTTGCTTTTTTGAGACACTGGGGACTGAAACCAGGACCTCCAATATAAGAAGTAGGTATTCAAACACTTGAGCCACATCCACTCCCCTATCTTTTAACAGAGTAGACTTTCACTGACCTGACTTTGTGGGTGGCTCTTTCCTTGAGGTAATTCTGGGACCCATGTTTCTTTAATGTTGTTATGCTGCTATCTTGTAAGATGTTGTCTTCTTCTGCAGGGTTGAATAGGTTTCACATAGCACACTTTCTACATTCCAGTCTGAGGGAAAGGTGAGATTTATACATTTGGAAAACAATTTCAGAATGTTTGACATTTGGAAAATTTTTAAAGAAAAACTCATTAAAAAAAAAACCCAAAGGGCTAAAGAGATTACCTATTTCTTTTGATGTGAGTATACAAGCAATTATATGTTTAGTATAAATAATCAAAGTTAACAATTAAAAGTTGTTGATAGCATTGTCATAAAATCTTTTTAATATTAATGGGTGACTTTAGTGATATCCTTACCTTAAATCGTTATGTTTGTAAATTTTTTCTCCCTTCTTTTAGGGGTTGTTCTAGGGATTATTATATGCGTGTTTACTTTATCTTAGCCTACCTAAAATAACATATCACCTAACTTATAACAATCAAACTGTAAATTAGTAGAGACTCAATTTTTCCTTCAAATTTTATTTTTATCATAAATTTACTTTAATATATGTCTTAAAACCAAAAGCTCATCAACCTAGTTTCACTTTAAGCAATTAAAATTGTGAAACTAAGTATTTGATATATCTACCTTCATTTTTACATTTTCAGTGTCATTTGTGTCTATGTTTAGTGTCCTTTGGCTATCATATTCCTGTCTGGATAATTTTCAAAGTGTAAGTCTGCTGGAAAAATAATTATTTCTCTTTGTGCATCTGTATTAATCTTCCTAAAATGTATTTATTTTGTTTGTATATTGGAAAGTTATTTTTAGTGGGTATTCAAAGCAGGAATAAGTGTTATCTTTCAGTATTTTAAATATGTCTTTCCATTATCATCTTTCTTGTATCAATATAATGGCAAGTTTCTTATAATTATTATGTGTTTTCATATGGATGTTATATGTACTTTCTTCTGAATTCCTTCAAAATTGTGCACTAATCTTTTTTAAGCAGTAAATATGATGAATCCACATGTATTTTATGGTTGTTTGATTTCATTTTTGCATTTATCCTTACTGGGGTTTCACTGACATTTATGGCTCTCTGATTTGAAGTCTTTGCATATTTTTGGAAAAGTCTTTGCCTTACATATTTCTTCTGGTCCATTTCCTCTCTGTTCTTGTTGTAGAATTGTTATGACATTTATATTAAAATATTTGATATTGTCCCATAAATCTTGAATAAGTTTTACCACTCTAGATTTTTCTTTAACTTTCTTTATGTTTCTGAATTATTTTTGGCTTGTCTTCAAGTTCACTCAGTCTTTCCTCAGCTATACTGACTTTACTGATGAACCTGTGGAAGGAATTCTTTGTTTGTGTACATATTGTGTTTGTGTACTTCTAAAAATCTTATTTCTAGCATTTCATTGGATATTCCCTTGTAGTAATCATCTATCTGAAAAAAATCTCATATATCTCTGCATGTTATTTATCCTGCCCACTAGTCTTTAAGTAAGAAATTGTCAATACTCTTTAGCCAAAGACCATTAGGAAAATTTTGCTTGAACAAGTTAGCTTTATTACTCAATGTAGCAAGGAAGAACACAACCATTGGGAATTGGGTAGTTTCTAAGTAAGAGAGTGTTAAAAAGAAATGATTGAGAAGAATGTAGTGCACCAATGAGGAAAGAACAAGATGAGGAAACTGACCATCTGCTGTGAAGATTCCTGAGTTGATTCTTCCACTTTGTAGGGGTGGTTGTCCAATCTCCACCAGTCAGGAGGTCCACTAACAGACCCATTCCCAGACAGGAAATAGAAGCTCTCTTTCCCCAAAAACAGGGGAATGGAAGTAGCCTGGCACCAATTACAGCAATTGATTAGCTAATTTAGCTACCTGGATTCCTATTTTGAGCAATGCTGAGGTTAAAACCTGCCTAAGGGCCATGGTGGTGGCACATGGGGTGCACAGGGTGACATGGTGCCAGTTTGTGGAACTGCAGGGTCAAGACCTGAACCTCATGGTCAAGTCAGCAGATACTACTGGTTGATAGCAGAGGAAAGGCACCAAGTTATACCTGACCTTAAAGCAGCAGGATGGTTGGAATTAAGTGAGACAGATGCCATCTACAATGAATTCTTCTTCAAAAACATGAATCCACTTTTAGGAGAAAGAGGAAGATGGCAAGAAAATCAGCAATGTGAGGGAATTTATTCAGAAAACCTGTACTGACATTATATCCTGGGGTCAATTTTCCAGCCCATCTTTTATGACCTCTGTAGGTACAGTGTCACTGTAATTACAAGTAATTTAATGATAACTGTCAATGTCCTCCAACCAAAGACAACAGGAACATTCTTGTGGTTGAGCAAGTTAGGTTTATTACTCATGGTAATAAGGGAGAACTTTTATCATGGAGAACCTTGGGCCATTTCAGGAAAAAAGTGTTAGAAAAGACATTACAGGATTGGGCTTTTGTTAGTGATTTGGGGAAGTATTTAAGGAAGCAGGAATTTGCTTTGGATTGCATACTCTCAAGGTATGAGAGTGGTTTTATGATTAGGTATTTTATTAAATCTTATCTATAGAGAGAATAGACTGAAAAAAAGCTAAACCTGAAATTGATCATGAAATGATAGTCACCCATATAAACCAGGAGAGAGGGATGTTTGGAACATGTTAGACAATGTTCATTTTTCTGACTGTGTTCAAAAACACTGGGTAACAAAAAGGGTAAAAGGACAGATAATTGTAATATAGGTCAACAGAAAGCCAAAAGATATAATGGATGAAGTAAGCAATGCCTTTACAGAAGTAACATTAAGAGTTAATAGATTTAACTCCCCAGTAAAAAGACACAGAGTGGTAGAATGGATAACAAAAATAGCCATTCAAGTTTTGTCTACAAAGACTCATCTTACACAGAAGGGCACAGAGATTGAAAGGAAAAGTTTGGGAAAATATGTTCCACACAAACAGTAATCAAAAAAGACCTAGAATAGCAATAGTAATATCAGAGAAAATAGACTTTAAATACAAAAGTGCTTAAGAGATGAAGAAGGGTATTGCGGCAGTTTGATATTTTTTATGAATTCTGAAAATAGATATTGGATTATGTTTTTTAAACTGGTCTATACCTGGGTGTGATTGATTATAATTAGGGCTTTGAATGGGCCACATCAGTAGGACATTGAGTCCCTGCCTCCTTGGTGGGTGGGGGACTCACATAGAAAACTACACTGCAGAGAAGAGAGTTGGAGTTTTCAGCTGGAGTCCAGGAAGTAAGCATGACATGATCCTATATATAGAAAAGCCCCTCAAAATCCACAACAAATCATCTAGAAATAATAGATGCATTCAGCAAAGTGGCAGGATACAAGATTAATACTCAAAAATCATTAGCATTTCTGTACACTACTAATAAGCAATCTGAGGAAGACATCAGGAAAAGAAATCTCATTTAAAATAGATACTAAGAAAATCAAAAAGTTAGGAATAAATCTAACCAAGGACCTAAAGAACTTTTTTTGGGAAACTACAAAACACTGCTAAAAGAAACCAAAGAAGGCCTAAGTAAATGGAAGGATATTCCATGTTCATGGTTTGGAAGGCTGAATATAATTAAAATGTCAACCTACTAAAATTTTTCTACAGATTTAATGCAGTCCCAACAAGACTTCCAACAGCCTATTTTACAGAATTGGAAAGGCAAATTATCAAATTTACTTGGAAAGGTCCCAAATAGCCAAAAATATCTTTAAAAAGAAGGACGAAGGACTCTCACTTCCCGACTTTAAAGCATATTACTTAGCTTCCATAGTAAAAACACCATGGAACTTGCATAATGATAGACATGTTGACCAAAGGAATAGAATTGAGTGTTCAGAAATAGATACTTAAATTTATGGCAAAGTGATTTTTTACAAGGCTCTCAAGCCCAACTAACTAGGCAAGAACAGTCAATTCAATGAATGTTGCTGGGAGAACTGCATATTCATATCCAAAAGAAAGAAGTAAGGCTCCTGTTGTACACCTTATCCCAAAATTAACTCAAAATGGATCAAAGACCTATTATAAAAGCTACAATAATAAAACTGCTAGAAGAAATTGTAGGAAAATACCTTCAAGATCTTTTGATAAATGGTGGTTTCTTATACCTTACACCCAAAGCACAAGCAACAACAACAACAACAAAAAGATAAATGGGACCTCCTTAAACAAACACTTTTGTGCTTCAAAGGACTTTGTCAAGAAAATGAAAAGGCAGCCCACTCAATGGAAGAAAATATTTGGAAAGCACATAACTGATAAGGATTTTTGATATCCATGTTATATAAAGAGATCATACAACCCAATGATGAAAAGACAGGAAACGCAATTAAAAAATGAGACAAAGACTTGAATAAACATCTCTCTAAAGAGGAAATACAAATGGCCCAAAACACATGAAAAAATGTTCAACATCATTAGCTATTAAGGAAATGTAGCTCAAAACTACACTGAAATATCATTTCACACCTTATAGAATGGCTAATATTACAGAAAACTATAAATGCTAGAGAGGGTGGGGAGAAATAGGAACACTCCTTTACTGTTGGTGTGAATGTAGAATGGTGCAGGCTTTGTAGAAGACAGTTTGGTGGTTCCTCAAGAAACTAAATATAGAGCTGCCTTATGATCCAGCAATCCCTTTGCTAAGAATATATCCACAAGACCTGAAAGCAGGGACACAAACTGACATTTGCACACTAATGCTCACAGCAGCATTAGTCACAATTGCTAAAATATGGAGACAACCCAAGAGTGCATTAACTGATGAGTGGATAAACAAAATGTGGTATATACAGACAATGGAATAATATTCAGCTGTAATAAGAAATGAAATCAGTAGGCATATGACAATATGGATGAACGTTGAGGAAATCATGTTGCATGACTATGTCAGTCACAAAAGGGCAAATATTATGTGGTGTCACTAATATGAGCTAAAATGATTAGTACAATCAAGGAAGTAAATTCAAGCATATTGGTTATTAGAAAACTGAATGGGGGTTGAAAATAGGAGCTGATGTTTAATGCATGTAGAATTTTTAATAAGGTTTATTGTAAATGTGTGGAAATGAATAGAGTTGATGGTAATCATTATAGTGATTATAAATAATGCTGCTGATTTATAAATGTGATTGTGGCTAAAAGGGGTAGTCTGTGGATGTAATATTTCAATTGAAAGAAAGATAGTGAATAATGTGGGACTGTATAAGTAATTTTGGTGGTGGGTGAAGATTGTGGTTAATAATAAAGTATAAATCATAATAAAGTATAAGATTGTGGTTAATAGTATAGTATTTTCATCCTTTACAAAGTGTTAAGTATATGACAATACTTGGGAAATTACAACTAATGTAACTTTTGGATTACAGTTAAAAGTAATATTGTAATACTTTTGCAGCAATGACAAAGATATATC
>JAQZBX010112873.1:0-10138 GCA_029593785.1 Cabassous unicinctus | reverse complement strand
CATATGGTAAACGGGGGCTCTATCCACTGAGCCACACCCGCTTCCCGAAAGAACTTTTTTAAAGTATTTTTACATTATACTCCTCCCCAGAACAGTGTTACATGACAAAAGAATCATGGTGATGAAAACATGGTCAAGAAACTAGGAGATGTGTTCTACTCTCCTAAGGACACCAAATCCATTTTCCTTTAGCTCATTTATTACACAGTTTGTATCAATATATTTACTTGTGAGAAGAGTTGGTTGCTAACGACTGTCTTCCCCCATCAGACTATAAGTTCCAAGAGGGTAGGGGCTGGATTTATTGTATTCACTTCTCGGTCCCCACTGCTTAGCACAGTGCCTAGCACAAAGTCAGCCCTTCATCAATACTTGTTGGATGAGTATTAGAAGCACTGGATTTGAGTCCCGGCTCTGTCACTCCTTCCTTTGAGCCTATGGGCATGCCATTTATTGCTCTGCTCTGTTTCTTTTTAAGTTAACCTTTTATATCGAGAATTTAAAACATCTAAAAAAGTATAATAAACTCGTGTACCCAGCTTCAACACTGGTTAACCCATTGGTTTGAAAGCTTCTTATGTAAGTAAGGGAGAATAAAATGATTTTCAAAGTTTTTATACTATGATCTACAATCAGTAAGAAATAGTTTACATCAAGACTCACAGACCATACTTAAAACTAAAACAAAGTTATACCAAAAAGAGAGAGAGAGAGAGAGAGAAACTAGGAGAGGCACTGCTTGCTAAAAAGGCCTGCTGGGCCACAGTTTACACAAATCCCTGGTCTCACAGGGACATACGTCGCTGATGGCAACAGCTAGGTGACATCATCTACTCTTGGATGTCATCCTTGTCAACATGGGAGCAGTTACTAGGAGACAGAAGGACAACATGTAAGTTAAATTCTCAAGGGAGCCTGGTTCAAAAGTTAGAAGTATGAGTTTATATGAGAACTCTGTATTTTCTGCATGATTTTCTGTAAACCTACAACTTCTCTCATATAAATAAATAAGTAAATGCAAGCATACATACATACATATGTATGTATATACATACAAAAAAAAGTTAGGGATAATCTAGTTACCTTTAGGGTAGAGGGTAAACTACTGAAACCAATTTATTCCTATTTTAAAAAGTAGTATGGAAATCTGTATTTCCAAGTAATCACTGGTCATTTAAATACTCTGTATTTTTCCCTCCTGTGTAACAGATTTTTGTTTGGAGGCATCAGGGCAAAGCACAGAGTTTTTTCCTGGGTTCTCAGGCTCAAAATCACACGTTACCCTTTGTTCCACCTCTCCCAAATTACTACTATACACTGGTATATGTGGAGAAAAATGGTTTGCAGAATTTGACTTTAATAATGGTGGCTCAAAGGAATGTTTTCTTTTCCCTTTAGTCAGGGGAGGTGGGGAAAGGGGGTAGTAGACAGACCCTAAGGCAGGGAGGGGTTCTTAACAAGGGGTCAATGAGCTTGAATTGAAATTCAAAAAACCATTATTCTTGTAGGGACATGTTGGTGTGGGTGTGATATATTTATTAAATAATACACAGTATAGTGGGACTTAGTAAGAGGTCCATGGTTTTCACCTGACTGGCAAAGGGGTCCTGTAAAACAAAAAGGTTAAGAACCCCTGCCCTAAGGTGGTTCCTGATAATCCCTGCCTCCTAGTACTAATAATGCCCTTATATAACCCCTCCCCTTGGTGTAGGTAGGAATTGTAACTGGCCTCTAAGCAAAGATGACAGTCACTTTCAAGATTATGTTACCAAAGAGCATAACTTCTGTCTTACTAGTAGACTCTCTCCCTTGTTGTGAGCTAGCCTATGGAGGGACTCATGAGGCAAGGAATGGGAGCAGCCTCCAACCAGCAAAAAAACCAAGGCCCTCAGTGGATAGCCTGCAAGGAACTGAACGCTGCCAACAACCTTGTGAGCTTGGAAGAGAATCCTTCGCAGGTCGAGCTTTCAGGTAAGAACCCAGCCCTGGCCAACTCCTCAATTACAGCCTTACAGAGGACCCAATTAAACTGTACATGGACTCCTGATCCACAGAAACGGAGAGAAAATAAATGTATTGTTTTAACCTACTATTTTGTGGTAGCAATAGATAACCAATATAGAGTAGGATCAGCAGCCCTCTCATTTTCCATACCCCTGGGTAATGCTTTTTTCCCTTTTACAAAAGACATATTACTTCTATACTTTAAAAAAAAAAAAAAAACTGAGGCATGGCTTAGAAACAAATATCTCAAGTAAACCTTTCTTTGTATACCTATTGGCAGTATCTCAATTAAACCTTTCTTTGGATACTTATTAGATGACTAAGAGGTGATACTATTCAGTCTGGCATTCATGACCCATGTCAATCTAAAGGCCATGTTCCTTTCCAAACTCATCCCCCATTAATCCACAATGAGGCCTCAGCTCCTGCCCCAGCCAACTGCAGGCCCCAACAACTACTTCACAGTCTCACAACTTGCACTTCTGCTGATGCCATGCCTTTTGCCTGATAGTCCTTCCTGGCTCAGCCAAGTCTTCACTTCCATCCCGACCCAGCTCGCTTCACATGCAGGAAGACATGCAGAGGGCCTTGGCTCTCAGGAACCACAAGCCATCAACTCCTGGCACAAATATCTTTCTCCTGCATCCATCTTTAGCACTTAGCATCTGCTCCTAGATCCCATTATTGTCACTTCTCCAGCCAGAGGATAAAGGCCAAGGCCACTTCTCATGCCTCAGTACCAAACCCCAACACAGTGGGCATTCTTGTCAGCATTGACACCAGGTGACCTCAATAGTTCAATTCTTTTTTGACATGTACTTCAAATACTATGATGAATAATTTATTTTCCAGGTCTGAAAAGGAGAAACTTTCCTTTGAAGCAACAAAAAGCAATCTAAGGGAAACATGAACTGATTTAAATATTCACAGCAAGTCCAGTTAAATAGTTAGAATAGAAAAATAAATTATCAAAATATTTATAAATGGGGTGCACTAAGCTTGTGGCAAATTATATATTATGTAATTCTCATCAGCCATTAAAAAGAATGAAGTAGTTCCATATTTAATGATATGGATAATCTCAAAATAAATTTTTCAGTGAAAACAAAAAGTTGCCCAATATATACCATATGACCCCATTTATGTTAAAGGTGAATAAAAAGATATGTATTATAAAAATGCCTAGAAAGGGAACCAGAAGGATACAAATCAAACTGTGACAGTAGTAACCTCCAGGGAGAAGTATGGGATAGGAAGGCAGATGGTAAAGAGGAACTTCTACTTTTTCTATGTATACTGCAGAAGCAATGAGCACACCTCACACCCAGATTTTGGCTTCTAAATACAATTCTCCACTAAAAGAAATCAGGGCTTCTTGCAGAAATGACCAAATCTAAGGTTAGGTAATTATATGATG
Source organism: Cabassous unicinctus (assembly GCA_029593785.1). Lineage (NCBI taxonomy): Eukaryota > Metazoa > Chordata > Mammalia > Cingulata > Chlamyphoridae > Cabassous > Cabassous unicinctus. The sequence continues at coordinate 6,717 of JAQZBX010112873.1, read as the reverse complement.
AGCCTGAAACATACAGAGGTAAGAATGATGAGGACATGTCAAAAGGACACAAGGGTCAGGTTGAAGAGCTCCCACTGGCCAAATCTGGAACAATATGAGTATTAAAATAATGATAGAAAGAAATTATAACCCACAGAAAATAAGAATTCATGAGTCCATGTGGATATAAATAAATTAAACACATAAATAAGGAGCCGAGAAAGTTCTTCCTTACAACCAAATACAAATAAATGTAGAAGGAATGCTGGAGTTGGAAATCACCATTGCTCAGCCATCAGTAAAAACTGTTTCAGGCAAAAATAAATAATGGATGTTACAACAGTGGGTGAAAGTTTGATAAAGAACCCAAAATATTTAGATGGCCTCAAAGTATCCTCTCATAAGAAATTTATTAATTGCAAAGGGAAAAATTGGCTTTACAACAGAGAAGCCTGGAAGATAATACCTTAGCCAAGTAAATCAAAGTTAGCATCACCAGTACATGGGACAAACAGACATCATATGACTCCTGATAGAACGTGTTTGAAAAGGCACAACATCACTTATGTGGTATTTCTGCTAAAAGTGAATAACATAAATCTAATAATGATGATACACCAGAAAAACCCAAATTGAGGGACATCACATTCTTCAGATATGTCAAGGTCATGAAAGACAAAGACTGAAGAATTTTTCAGATCAAAGGAGACTAAAATAACAAGACTGTGAAATGCAATGTGTGATTCTGGGTTGGATCCTAACAGAAAAAAAAATTTTTTTTCCCTGCTCTTGCTAGACAGGACCTTACTAGAATCAGCAAAATTTTGAATAAGGTCCTGATTTTCATAATTATACCATGGTAATGTTAAAAGAAAAAAAAAGTCCTTGTTTTCAGGAAATATACAGTAAAGTATTCAGGGGTAAAGATCTGCAACTTATTTCCAAACAATTAAGAAAAAAGTAATTTTAAAAATAGAACAATAAAGCAAACATGGTAAGTTGCTAACAATTGGGGAATCTAGGTGAAGGTATATGGGAATTCACTGCACTATTTTTATAATTTTTTATAAGTATAAAGTTTATTTCAAAATAAAAACATCTTTAAAATGTATCCAGGAAAATTATGTTAAGGCCAACAATAGCTAAGTGGGAGAAAAGCAACCTTGCCAGCAGACAGACCCCCTATAATGGTTCCAGTGCTCTGCCCTAAAATGCAGATCATACTCTGCTCCACAAGATGGCAGAGCTGTCCCAAATGCCAGAGCTGGGTTTGGAGCAACTACTCCTCTATGCTGTGGGCTGGATTTACTGCCTTCACCAGTAACTCCTCCTGCTGGCCACATGCCTCCTTCACACCACTTTCTCAGAAAGTGACTCCAGCTCATGTCAGAAGCATTAGCTTGGGGGCAGTAATCACTGAAACAGTGACTAAAACAGCATGCTGGCCTCCAGGGGCCTTGTTGGATGTTTCTGGTGAGGATGTTGATACTGCCCTCCTTCTTCCTGCTTACTTACGTAATACATTCCTGGTGAATGAGTTCTAGATCATCCTGTACTCACCATTAAGCCCTTGTTAAAATAAAACAAAAACACCAGAAACACCACTCAGTTTCCAGATCAACACACAAGTTAAAGAATTCCAAAGGCACCACCCTTTCCCAGAATATTAACAAACTTAATCAACCGACCGTCTCTTACCCTGAGCATACACACAGCTTTAATGAGTGCCCTTGGTAGCAATGGTAGTTAGGCATCACATAATTGTGAAACTTCCCTAAAGGCAGTATGTATGTCCATGCCACTTGATTTGCACAGCACAACATCTCATCATGGCATTTACAATACACGGCATCTCATCAGATAGAATTAGGTACTCAGTAGGAAGATGCAAGTTATAGACTCTACATTACCAGCCATTAGAAGTGTGCAACTCTGGCTAAGTCACTCCTTCTTGCCAAGTATTAGGCTCTTTACCTATAAAATGGGAAGAATTAGTAGTGAAAAATTAGAAATCACTTAAATGTCTTTCAGCAGGGGCTAGCTAGTTAAATTATGGAATAGTCATACAATGAAATAAATTTTATGTAATTGTAAAAGGGAATATGAAATGCCATATGTAAAAAGGGCAAACCACTGAATGATACCATTTTTGGTGTTCAAAGTCATATGTGCACATGTGGTTTAATCTCCTATCTGCTAAAACAAATACCATATGATGGGTTGGCTTAACCAACAGGAATTTATTGGCTCACGGTTTTGAGGTTAGAAGCCCAAAATCAAGGTGTCACCAAGCAGTGCTTTCTCCTCCAATGACTGGTGTTCTGAGGCCAGCTGCAGGTGACTCTTGGTCCTTGGCTTTTCCATCACATGGCTATGCACATGGCTGTGTCTTCTGCTTTCTCTTCCGGGTTCCGTTAACTTCCAGTTTCTGGCTGCACCCCATGGCTTCTCTCTCCATCTGATTTGCATTCTGTTTATAAAGGACTCCAATAATCCGGACTAAATTCTAACCTCATTCAGTTGGGTCATACCTTAACTGAAGTAACACTTTGAAGAGATCTTATTTACAATGGGCCCACTCTCACCAGAATGTGAACCAAGACCAATAACATGTCCAAATTGGGGTACAATTCAATCCACCACAGTCCATCTTCTGGACCCCAAAAAGACATGTTCTTCACACATACAAAATATTTTCATTCTATCACAATATCCCATTGTTTGGAATGACAATATCCATTGTCATTTCAGTAGCAATGCTAAGTACAAAGATGGTTATGGGTGTGGTCCGTCCTGGGGCAAAACTCCTCTGTCTGATGAGCCTGTGAAACCTAGGAAACAATTTATCTGTTTCCAATATACAATGATGGACAGGCATAGGATAAATACTCCCATTCCAGAAGAGAGAAACTGGAAGGAAAACAGGGGTCATGGGTTCCAAACAAGTTTGAAAACCAGCAGAACAATCTCCATTAGATTTCAAGGTCTGAGAGTCACCTATGGGTCTATGTTTTGTCCTCTCAGTCTGATGGAGTGGCAGCCCCATCCCTTTCAAGCACTTGTGCTGTGCAGCAGCCATGCCCTCCACAAACAACAGGGTGAAGGGCCCACCCTTTCCAAGCACTGGGATGGCAGCCCGGCTCTCCACCAACACCGGGGTCCACCAACTCCATGAACTGGGGTGGCACTCTCCCTGAAGAACCCGTTTAAGCACTAGTAGATGGCCTGCCCTGTCCAAGCACAGGGGCAGACCTCCTCTTTCCATACACATGGGTCGGCCTGCTCTCTTGGTCCAAGGAGCTCTTTTTGGGCCAGATCTTTTTGCTTCCATGATTCTTCTGCCCTTGAATTAATTTGTCCTTCATTTCCTCTCTTTCCCTTTCAGTCCAGGCTGGCAGTGGTTCTGCTCATACACATTTTGCAAAAAACTTTGTCAACTTTGTATGCAATTCAAGCAAGTCAAAAACATTGGACAATAGAACTTTCCAGATTCTCCTTGGAAAACTGCATTTCCAATCTTGACTTCCACTGAAAGTGTTCAACTACACCTTCTTTAGCAAAGGGTTACTCAGTTAAACCCTCATGTGGAGCCCTGTCTTCCAGGAACTTACCTCCCTAAAGCTCAGGGAAGTCCCTTCTAGAGCCACTTCTGGCTCTTACTTCCCTAAAGCTCAGGGAAGTCCCTTCTAGAGCCACTTCTTGCTCTAGTCTCAGAGCACACTACCTGGATAGGCTCAGAATTTTCAAAACCCTCAATTTCCCATTTCTTTGTGCTTAAGAGTTCAGTTCTCAGCTTAGCCCTTTCTTCTCACAATTTACTCTAAACTGCAAGGAAAAAACAGGCTGCACCTTCCACACTGAGCTTGGAAATCTCAGCTAAACAACCAAGTTCATAGTTTTCAAGTTCTGCCTTCCATGCAACTTTAGAACTCAATTTTGCTGAGTTCTCTGCCACTGTGTAACAAGGATTGCCTTTCTTACAATTTCCAATGACATACTCATCATTTCTTTTTTTTTTTTTTTCTTTTTTTGAGGTACGGGGGCCGGGAATTGAACCTGGGACCTCACATGTGGGAAGCAGACGCTCACCTGCTAAGCCACACTGGCTCCCGAGTTGGATTTTTTGTTTGCACATTGTCTGTTTTGTTTTGTTTTTTTTTAGGAGGCACCAGAGACCCAACCCAGGACCTCCCATGTGGGACGCAGGTGCTCAACTGCTTGAGCCACATCCACGCCCCATCAATTACTTTTAAGGCTTCATCAGAAATACCTTTATCATCCATATTTCTACCAACACTCTTTTATTATATAATCTCTAAGATAACACAAATTTTTCCTATAGCTCTCATTCATTTTTGAGCCCTCACAATTCTTCTAGCCTTTACAATCACCCAATTCCAAAAACATTTCCACATTTTTAGGTATTTATAATAGCAGAACCCCACTTTCCTGTCCAAAAACTGTTTCAGTTTCCAAGTACCATACAACAGGTTGGCTTAAACAATGGGAATTTATTGGCTCACATTTTTGACACTAGGAATAGTCCAAAATCAATGTGTCAAGGTGATGCTTTCTCCCCAAGACTGTGGCATTCTGGGATCGGATGCATGTGATCCTTGGTCCTTGGCTTTTCCATTACATGGCAAAGCACATGGCAGCATCTTCTGCTTTCTTTTCTGGGTTGTTGACTTCTACCTTTTGGCTGTTCTTTGTGGTCGTCTCTTTGCATCTGACTTTTACTCTGCTTATAAAAGTTTCCAGTAATCTGGTCTAAAGTGCAACCTGATTCAACTGAAGTAACAATTTGAAGAAACCTTACTTATATTCTACCAGAATGTGAACCAACACCAAGGACATGTCCAAACTGGTGTACACAATTCAATCCACCACAATATGCTTATATATACACAGAACCATGTCTGGAAGGATGTACACCAGAATGTACAATGGCTCCTTTAAGAGAGTAAGAAGGTATATGAGGGAGGACTTTTCCCTTTTTCTCAAGTTTTAGTTTTTCCTAGCATGAATTGGTTTTGAAATTTAAAGAAAAAACAGCAAAAGAACTCTTTGTGAAATAATTTTTTAAACAGGGGTCTCAACAGCCTAATTCTGAGACAATTGTGAAAATTCATCAAAAACTAATATTTATAAAAATAAGGAATTAGTATTCCTTAATGAATGTTTTGATTGTGAAAAATCAAATTTCAGTTTAAAAAAATCAACATTACACAAAATCTTTTTGCTTTCTCCTTATGACTCAAAAATGATGACCACACTAAGTCCACACAGTCTGGGATGATCTTAAGTTCATGCCATGTTATGCTTTTTAATTAAAAAAAATTAATAAGTAACTTACATGATATAACTTAAAAACTTGTAAACATATTAAAATACCTTTTCACATTAATTTTCAAGATATATTTTAAAATTTCCATATCCAACATGAAATCTTGGAAAAGATTCACTAAACCAAAAAACAAGGACTTGCTTGAAACTTCTTTGGAAAAGAGTTGTCAATATTATAGCGGATCTAGAAATACTTAAGTTAGGCAATCATCAACGAATATTACTATTTACCATTATCAACTGGAAGTATCCAGGACAACCCATTCTTACAAGTAAGCACCTCCCCTGAGTTATTCATCTTTGTGTGTTCTCCTACCCTCCTATAGTCCTCCCCCAAAGTTTTGGCACACAGTAATTCTCAGGTAATTGGTGAATGAATGACCCAATGAATAAATATTATCCAATGCTTTTCTGAATTAGTTTTCCAATGACTCTATTTGCTCTGACTGGAAATAAAAAGTATTCAATAAAAGTATGCTGAATGAAGGCCCCAAGGTGGGAGTATACCTAATGTGCTTGCAGGGTGGCGAGGATGCCCATGTGACTGAAGCAAAGTCAGTCAGCTGGGATGGGGGTGGGGGGTGTGGGGAATGGATCCTAGGTCAAAAAGGCAAAAGATGGCCAGAGGAAGGAGGATCCCACAGGCCAACGCAAGGACCTGAGGCACTTATAACCAAATATTAAACAGTTCTGGGTGGTGGCAGAAATGGATGTTGATTTTATTATTTCTGTAATTTTCTTGTTTTCAAATTTATGAATATAAAAAAGCAAGTTAAAGTTGTATACTTGAAAGTAGTTAAAATGGGAAGTTTTATGTTGTATGTTACCACAATTAAAACTTTAAAAAATAAACGCCCCAAAAAAAACAAGTTACCAAAAGAAAATATACTGAATGAAGACAAGATTACCTGCCATAAATGTGGTAAAAGCTACTAACTAAACTTCTATCCTGGGAACGAAGCATTTTCAGCAGTTCCATAAACTCCTCAACTGTCTGACCTCAGTTTGGCAGCAACTTACCTGTTCAACCTTAATCCACTTCAGGAAGCCTGCAATTAAGTCAGAAAGCACACTTTCTGACTTAACTGAATAAGTCTGTACTTCGATCATCTCTCTTGATTTTTCTTTTTTTTTTTTTTTAATTTATTTATTATCCATTTTAAACCCCCCCTTCCCCATTTGCTGTTTTTTTGTGTGTCCATTCGCTGGGCAATTCTCTGTGTCTGTTTCATCTCTTCTCATCCTCCTCCTCCAGTCTTCACCAGGATTCGATCCTGAAGACCTCCGATGTAGGAGAGAGGTGTTCTAGCCATCTGCGCCACCTTGGCTCCTGGTTTTCGGAGCTTTCGGAGCATCTCGTCTTGTCTCTCTCCTTTTACGTCATCATCTTGC
>JAQZBX010112872.1:0-10155 GCA_029593785.1 Cabassous unicinctus | reverse complement strand
AGGCGATGAATAACAAAATTTAAACAATATGCTTTAATGACACAAGCATATTCAAATTATTTTTAATTTTTGATTCACAAAAAAGTTCAGGATTGGAATTACTTCTGAGGACAGGCAGAGGAATGGCATCTGAGGATGCACACAGGAAGTTTTAGAGATATTGATAATATTCTAGGTAAGAGGCTACAAAAATATATGAATAAATTGTGTATATTATTCAAAATGCATGAAAAGTAATAAAAATATATTAAAATAAGAAAAGCTCTAAAACTTTTTTTTTTCTTTAGTTATAAAAGTAAACTTTTGCCAAGTAGAGATGATATTACACTAAAAAACAACTCTTTCAACTTCCTGGTTTGGGGATGTTCCAGGATACTGAGAAAAAGATTTTGGTGTTTTTTAAATAAAATTGAAAAACAAAATCATTACTATCTCTAGATGTAAAAACTATTTAAGTTTAATGCAAATTTAAGGGAACATACTGCTTATGCAAAGTAATACATTTTTGTATTCACATTTTCAGTATCATGGAGACACAAGAGAAAGTTTTCCTTATTCTTTTAAGGATGCCCCAAATGCCTATAATAACATGTGAGGTAAAACATAAAAATATGCTTACAACATGGGTTAGTATGACACTCAAATCCAAAGTATATTATTATCTCTCCTGTAATAAAGACCTAGAAATTGCTTTCATCATCAAACAGATCCCATCTAACACAGTATCTTTTTCCAACCAGATATCTCAATTGTACATGCATAGATACTGAGCTGAGGAACAGAAGTAATCTTACATAAAAAATCCATAATTCCCTTAAAGAAAGCTGCTGTGTTGATAGAACAAAGTTACAAAATAAAACAAACAAAAACACTTGACCTCAGATATTTGTCTTGTTAGCCAAATTGCTTTCTCAATTGGGATGATATTAAATTTCCAAGAGTGAATTGTTTTAATATTTTCAAAAGATGTAAGTACTTTCTTTTAAATTACATTTCAATAAATACTGAGAAAAATAAAGTAATATTGTGAGCTTAGTTATATTTTTACTTAAAAGGACAAATACCTATGTCTTTTATACAGCCACCAGAATTTCTCTATTAGATTGATTCTCACCTCAAACAATACTTTATTCTACTTTTTTGATGCCTTTAAATCAATCAAGAAAAGCAACCTCAGGGAATCCATTGAATTGACTAAATCACTCATTGTGAGAATTTTCTGCCTATTTGTCTGTTTAGAATTAGCATCAAATATGTTCAGTGTGGGTGACACATTCATATTCTACCTACAGTTAATTTTTTACACCAGAGTTTTCCCATAAAATTTTTCATCTCAGAATTTCTCAAGGTTGATATTAAAGGATTCAACATCAGAATGATAATGGGAAAAAACACACTCACAAACTTATTGATGGGAAGTTGGAAACAGGTCTAACATACATGAAAATACAGAGGATAAAATAAAGGACAATCACCTTGATGTGTGAGCTGCAGGTCGATAAGGCTTTTGCCTCCCTTCCTGACTGAGATTTTAGGGCGTTTAGGATGACCCCATAGGAGATGAGTGGAAGGATGAAGATGACCATGCAGATTGAACCACCATTGGCAACCACTGTGACCCTATAAAGTGTGTGTCAGTGCAGGTAAGTTCCAATAATGGGTGCATATCACAGATGAAGTGGTTGATGACATTGGAGCCACAGAAGGGGAGGCTGTACACAAAAATAAGTTGAACTACAGAATGCATGAAACCTCCAACCCAGGCCATCAGCAGCAGCAAGATGCAGACTTTTCTATTCATGATGGCCAAGTAATGCAGTGGCTTACAGATGGCCACAGAGCGAGCATAGCCCATTCCCACCAGCAGGAAGACCACCGCACCACCAAATAAATGTTCTATAAAAAGCTAGCTCATACAAGCTGGGCCACACAGTAAGTTTGAAATCATTTTGGGGGAAATTGCAGTGGAATAAGTGGCATCCATGAGTGAAAGATAGGCAAGGAAGAAGTACATGGGTGAGACCATTGAGGAGCTGTCAATAACAGTCACCACAGTGAGCAGATTGTCAACCACAGTCATGATGTAGATGAGTAAAAACAGGACAAATAATGCTTTTTGTCCCTCAGAATTCTGAGTAAGGCCCAGAAGGACAAATTCAGTTACAATGTTACTGTGCCCCATTTACCATTCTCTCAGACCTGTTTCAGAGATGAGAGTTTGGAAGAACAGGATCTGTAATGAAATTTTGAATATGACTACAAATACATTCATTATATCATTAAGCAAATCTCCACTGTATGTTCTACAGTGGCTTATACATAGTAAACTTTTCATAAATATTTACTGAGCTCATCTTCCAAAAAAGTCATATTCAGTTTCCAGTGACAATTCTATTTCCACTCAGAAGACTTGTTTGGACCTACAAGTAAGAGGTTCCATCTCAAAGTTTTAATGGACTTTCCATATAGAAAAGTATCAAAAGCCCCAAAGACATCCATGCATTTAATAATGCCTTATTTAAAACATGCCAGCTCTTGGCACAGTAGCCAGCAATGGTGAAGAGTGAAAAGTTTCCTGCTGTCAAAAAATTCACTCACTGTTGTGGAGTTAAACTCTGAACAAACAAATTGGCATAGAATCAGTCCTTTGAGTTTGTAGTATCCATGGTGAGTATCTTTGCAATATGTCCATGTACCACCAAAATTAATGCCTTTTCTGGACATCTCATTCAATGCAATGATATTCCATTATCACAGATTCAGTCCTTCATGTTTCAGAGATCGTTCAATATTCATAAATTTACTAAATTTCTAGAAGCTGGACTTTGAAATGTACCAAATAACTACAAAATTTCAAGACTTTCAGTAAATAATCTAAACTGAACTTAAATGAGTCTTAACCATCATCAAATAGTACATTAATAGCTAGTATTTTTTCAAAGCACTTGGGATGTTCTATGTGATAAGGGGGAAGATAATAGGCAATGAAGAGAGAGAGAGGAAAATGGGACAGTTTTATTTACCATGCTTCTTAGGCACTGAGAGTGCTCCAAACAGATCTTCAAAGACTATATCCCAAAAGGCAGCAGGGAAATGTTCAAGCTCAGTATAAGAAGTCATGGGTTTCAGCCATTTTCTAAATTTATTTACAGGTGTTTTCATTGAAAAATAAAGAGATTAAATTAGACAATCTCAATTTTTTTTCTATTCCAAGTATCTACACTATCAGTGCAGCTCCAACTTATTCTGTTATTCGATTTTTTATTTTTTCCTATATTTCTAATCAGACAATAATTTCCAAGCTTACCACTGCTAGTCAGTGGCAAGTAAGATTTGATAATCACAGTGACTAAATAATGATTACAAGGTCCTCATTTCTTGTGTACGTATTTAAGACCCAAGACCCCCCTGGAGAGAGAGCACTGGCCAGTGAGGAATAATGTGGACTCTGGAGTCACATTCCCTGTGTTGTAATGCCAGCTTCACCACTAACTATGTGATAATGGGTAAATTAATAGAACTCTCTGCACCTCAGTTTCATCATTTTTAGAATAGGAATACTAATCTTCTTAGAACTGTCTTATTACACACAAAGTGCCTAGAATACTGCCTGTTGTTATAATTATTTTTTTGCATACTTCACTATGATTATTGAATCAGAACAAATTATCTGGATCTTTGTCAGTTTGGTAAGAATTATATTCATGATCCAGGAAAAAATAATTTATGCCTATAAATCAAGAATGCTTTTTGGACATAGGATAAAATTATATGTTTTATGGATTATCTATTTCATTGTATATGCATAGTAATCTTTACCTGTGATGGGAGGTATGCTTACTAGAAGCAAGCAGAAGCATAGAAAGCCTTGGTCCCAGACATCAGAAGTAGAGCTAAAAATAAAAAGAGAAAAAGAAAGAAAGAAAAGAAGGTTCAAATCTGGAAAAAGAGAAATATTATTAAACAAATGAATACCTATATGCAATAAGAACATTAAGGTAATCAAGCAAAGTTATTATTATTAAAAAAAAAAAAAAAACTTCTTCAATAAAATTTCCTTTAGTGAGGAAGGGCTGAAAGCCCAACTACCTAAGACTTCCTGGGCCTAACCAGGAGGCTTCTTTGGGAGCCACAGCAAATAAACTAGAGCAAATCCTGGAAAAGAAAAAAGAATCCAAAAGGAAAATAGAAGATACCACAATCCCTAGATATGAAAGTTAAAGAAATATTTAAACAACAGAGAAAAATGATTTTAAAAAATCAACACTTCTTGTTGAGGAAAATCATGGAATTACTAAACCTCAAATGTAGACTTGCAGATATCATTCACAAAGATTTGGCTGTGAGGGAATACATGTTTAGAAGAATTTTGAGATTTCTTTAGAAGCCAGCGATGACAAATACCCTATATACTTCATTCACATATTTCTTCCAGTTGATTCTAGAATTCCACCACTGTTATGATACAGACCAAAAAAGGCACTCCTGTTGAAGAATGTAAGGGTATAAAGTAGGCTATACCCAAATTTTTCAATCATTTTTTACTCCTTACTTTCTGCAGGATTTAGTGCCCCTACTCTTATTAATCATCAATGTTACATTTCAACAGAATAAATATTCTATTGTTCGGATAAATTAATTACCTGTAAAAAATTTGAATGTGAACTATCCTCTATAGTTTCAATTATCAAAAGGTTTATATACAAAAATTGAAAGGTAGTTTTACTAAGCTTTCAACTTAAACCACTTACTTAAAACTTCTCTAGAAAAAATAATGTAACACAGTTTCTTAAGAACATGGCTTTTAAAATAAAATAAATTAAAATCCCCAAAAATACCCTCTATAGTATAATACAATTGAACTTTAATAAATCTCTCTGACAGTAGGCAAGATAATTCCCTGTTCACTAGTTTCTTTATGTATATATACTAAGATGATTGTTGTGATAATTTTAAGAGATTTTGAGATAAAAGCCCATAACCAGCTTCCACAACATAATAGGAAGCTGTTCCTTTGTACCCTAACACACTTTACATGGAATACACTTTAAAATTCCCTAATTCAACTATATCTAAATAATTATTAATATTTACCAACATATCATGTAATATATAAAATCCCATGAACCAAGATTATGATTCCATTTGCTTATTTGTAATGCATAAAGTGTCTTGTTATTTGGCAAAATGAAGGAAAAAAAAAAAAAAAACATCGTTCAGGGTGCCATGCCAAAGCCAAACCAAATAGACTTAAATATATCCATGTTGATTTCTGTACTTTGCTAACTTAAATTCCCTGGTTACTACTTCCTCTAATGAAAATTTATGTAAGAAATTGTTTATATTTTAATATATCACATAAATTTTCGATGAGTATCCTTTGCTAGTTTTTTTTCAAGAATTCACCTCTTGACTCCTGTCATTCATCTGGAAAAGCAGGTTTTCTTTCTCTGAGGGTAACTGTAGATAACTCCTATATCTATCTATCTGTGACCACAAAACACATGACAATATTTGGCTGATCAGTGGATCTAGAAATACTTCCAAATGACTATACTTTCCATATCTCCACTAAGACTTCCCACCATCTCAGTCTTTCAGATAAGTGTGAGGTATAGAAGTATCCAGAGTGAATGCCTAGAATATAAAGATATTAAATAAAACATCAATATTTTTTGTGTAAAGATAGCTGAACATTCTCATCTGCTGGGAATATGTGTTTAAAGGAAAACAAAGAAGATATGTTTGCATGAAAATGTAAAAACTGGCCTAATTAGTGTAAATTAACCTGGACAAATTCATTATTTGGTGACACAAGGAAATTTAAAAACACTTAGTTTAGTTATTAAATTTGCCCCTTCTCAGTCAATTTTGATGAAGCAACCAAAAATTACTTTACTTACAAATTTAAGATAACATTCATGGCCCTAACCACTAAGATTTTACCCAACAAGGAAAATGCTGGAATGTAACTTTCTGGAAATGCCAATGCTAGTGCTGTCTTGCAGGTAAGAGTAGAATTTTTTTGACATTCAGTCACTGAAACACCATATACCTATGATTGCTTCTTCTCTAATTAAAAGCATGATAATCTATTTCCCGAACATCATCCCAGGAAATTGACATCTTTCACAAATTCCTACAAGCAATGAGAGGTATACATGCCAGACAAAATATAACAAGAAAACATCTAGAGTACTAGATAAAAATTGAAGACAAAACCCAACCTGTACAGCAATTTGAGTAGTCAGAAATCTCTTGGGTAATTCTATAGATTAGTTTATTAGAATATTTGGAATACATTCAAATGGAGTAAACTCTCCAAGACAGTTTTCTCCCCTACAACAATCCCTAGAGATAAAAGACTTAGGTCTTGCCAAGAAAGTTAGCAGAGAACAAAGTGTTATTTACAAAAAACACCTGTAATGTGAAAAGAAAATCTTAAAATAAACTGGATTATTATTTTTAATCATCATATAAGGAAATCTTTAGGTAAAGAAAATAATATTTCATCCAAATGAAATGAGAACCAACCCAAAGTTCCGTTATCCAACCACATCACAATATGATAACCTTATACTAGCTGTTAGAGGCATAGAGAAGAGAGCAAAGGGACTGGGAATAATACTGAAATTGACATGCTGTTTCAGTTTCCTAGGTCACTCAAAGCAATACCATGAAATAAGCTTAGTTGAAACAATTTGAATTTATTTGCTTATGATTAGAGTCTGGTAAAAAAGTCAAAATAAAGACATCATCAAAGTGATGCTTTCTTCCTGAAGACCAGCTACTGTAGTTCCCTGGCTCCTCAGCCACATGGTAAGGTACGAAGCAGTGTTTGCTCATCTCTCCCTTCCCTTCTAGGTTTTGTTGCTTTCTGCTTCTTGTTTCCATGGTTTTATATCTTTCTCTTTCTCCCTCTCCCTCTATCTCTCTCTCTCAGCTCTATCTTTATCTCTATCTCTATCTCTATCTCTATCTATCTCTATGTATCATCTATCTCTATCTCTATATTCAATCCATTTATAAAGGTCTCCAGTAAGAGGATTAATACCCATTCTGAATGAGGTGTTTCACACCTTAACTGGACCTCATAAACAAGTCCTACTTACAATGGGTTTTCATCCACAGGAATGGATTAAATTTAAGAACATGTGCTGATTCTGGAAAAGACAGGTAATAGTAGCTCAGTAGTTCTGAGTTGAGGTGCATGTTGTCCATCAAAGCCTTCATCTGGATGAGTTGGGGACATAAAGATCTTCTATTTTGAAACACTTGACAATTGTTTTCCTGAGTAGCCACAACATGATGAAATATATTTTGATCTGATGAGTGTCTTAATTTAATCAATTTATTCTCAGTTGGATAAAAACTCAACTTTGCTAGAACTTCAAACGGGTTCCTCAACTTTGTACATTTCCTCACTAAATACATATATGAGGTTGAATATACCTCGGTGCCCACCTAACTTGGGAATTCAAATCAATTGTCTTCTTTGTGATCATATATCAAACAGTGCAACTCTTATTTCAGGCTTTCAATTACTTCTATACTCTTTTGCCTGATTCACTTGTATATGTTTCTAGTGCTGAGACAGTGTTTTTATTAATAGATAAGCTAGATAGATGATAGATAGGTAGGTAGGTAGATAGATAGATAAATAGATAGATAGACATAGATAGATCACAGAATTAAAGAAAGTATATATAGATGTCATTACCACCATTCCTGCAACTGGCTACAAGGCCAAAGTTGGTGTTTTTGAATTATTTTCTCTACTATTTTTTCAAGTTCTCTTTCCCTTAATTTCAGTCCAGTGTCAATTAAGTAATTGTTTCTACAATAAAGTAATTGCTACTTTTCCAAGAGGGGACCTTCTCTACATCAAATATCCAATTACTTTTACTGTTATTTCATAACATGGAATACCATAAGCCCATTTGTCCATCTTAATCTTCACATATATTGAGTTTAATTTGGGATCTTCTGGGTCTTCAGGGCAATAGATAAAAGAGACACACAAATGTCCATCTGAACTAGCTTAAGATCTTTATTATGTGAAGGGCTCCACTCAGAGATGGCAGTTTTTACCTTATCTAATAAATGCATTAAATCCAGCAGACCTAAATATAATATGCATTAATCATAAAATTTAAGGAGTATATCTAAACACTGTGTTTTTGTATTGTTAAGTGGCAAAATATGTCAAAAATTTTCCTTGATTTGAAAAACTATGCCAAAAAGCCCCTGACTTCAAAATCTTCAGGAATTGTAATGAAGAGATAATTAATTTTCATGAAATTTCTTTCAAATAATGTATTTGATACTTCATTTTCATGCAATTCATATTTCACCAACATGATGCTATCAGTGTGTGGACCCAACCATCATCATTTGGGATAGCTGATATGGACAAGATTTCTGTGGAATAATTATGACTGAGCTCTAGAAAACAAATATAAACATAAAGCATATGTCTCCATCTTGCTTTCAGGTGAATGCAAAGAATTCCTGATGCATTCTGCTTATCTGAATAAGGTATAAATATTTATTCGATCAGATAATGCCTATAACAGTCACAAAGCTGAAATTATATGCTCCAATAAGAATACATTGAACATTGCATTTCATGTATATATTCATTCAAAATGTGCAAAAAGGCCTAGAAATTTTTACTCACAAACATCTATTGCTTAAACTAGAAAAATAAATGTAAATATTATATTTATCTCCTGGAAAACCAATATTGGCTTGTTTTGTACCAAATCTCCCAATAATAAGAAGAAGACTAGAAAAAGAGAAATGTAAAATGCATGTGCTTAAAAGCATTAGAGAAATAACAAGTAATCAAAGAAATCTGGGGCTGATATTTTGTAGAGAAGGGAAGCCAGAGAGCTAAGTCCTGCATTTGTGGTCTCTTTCCTTTAAAGCCATGTGCTAATTCCACGTACCACAATTGAATGCCTAAAATTCTAAATGGAACTTTCTATGAACACTTTACTCTGGGGAACAACAAATATAATTCATTTTCTATCAATGAGGAGAAGCCTTTTTAAAAACCCAGGTTTTGTTTTATGGCCATGTAAGGTTTTACTTGAAGGAAGGGTAAATAGAAAATAAATAGTGCTCAAGGGATTTCAAACACAGCTTGAATAATCTAATTCTTTGGCTGAATTAAAGTATCTGGGATACTTATTTCCTCAAGGCTACCTTCCAGTGAGAAACAAAATTAAATTCATAAAGAGGATGAAATCATCAAAAATATTGAGTTAGGTCTACAAATTTTAAAATGTAAAATCTGACAAGTAAACAAAACTAACAAAGCTTAGAAGAAAATTTTTGATTAAAAAGCAAGAACAATAGAATCACATGCATAGATGATACAAATAATGAAAGAAAGAAAAAGCACTATATAAAACAAATGTATTGTGTTCCAATAATTAAAACAGAAAATGGCTAACTAATTTACTGAAAGAAATTTGAAAGTGAAAATATATAATGGCTGAAATTAAAAAGTAAATTTTTGAATTTTATAGCACATGGATACAGTTGAAGAGAAATTTAGTAAATTGGAAGAAAGTTTAAAAGAAAATATGCAGACCTAAGCAGAGAAAAATAAAAGGATTAACAATATAGAATTTAGCATAAAATGACTTAAAGGACACAGTGCAAGGCTCTAATATATAGTTAGTTTACTTACAATTACATAAAGAGAAGATAAAGATAGGCAAAATATTTGAAGAGATAATGGAAGAAATATTTTTTCAACTGTTGAGTGAAATCAAGCTGCAATTTCATGGGGTGTTTTAAATCTTGTGAAGCATAAAATTAAAAAAAGCATAAATTTTTAAAAAGGATAAATTTAAAAGGTATTGCATAATAAACTACAAAAAGTACAAATATCAGGTTTCAAGGACATGTTGCATGAAAAGACATAGCATTAAAACTAGATTAGCCCCAAAGCAAGCAGAAGGAAAGAAATAATAAAGATTAGAGCAGAAATAAATGAAAATGAGAACAGAAAAGCAATAGAGAAAATCAACAAAACCAAAAGCTGGTTCTTTGAGAAGATCAATAAAATTGACAAACCCCTCGCTAGATTAACAAAGAAAAAAAGAGAGACTATGCAAATAAATACAATCAGAAATGAAAGGG
>JAQZBX010112871.1:0-10156 GCA_029593785.1 Cabassous unicinctus | reverse complement strand
TCACCTATATTTTTATATAACATTTATTTAATCTAAATATCTTTTTAAAAATAAAAAATAATAAAATATATTAGAGGCACATATGAGCAGATTTGAATTGCTTGAAGAAAGATTTAGTGATTACAAAGACAGAACATCTGAGCTGGAAAACATAGGAGAAGAAAAAGAGAAGAGAAAGGAAAAATGGAATAGGGTCTCATGGAATTGAATAAAAATGTAAAACACAAAACATACACATTATCAGTGTCCCAGAAAGAGAAGAAAATGGAAATGGGGCAGAAAGAATATTTGAGGAAATAATGTTTGAAATAGGTGTTTTGCTTCCTTTTTAGTTCTAGGTGGCAACAGATGCAAATCTTGTCCTTCACCCTAGAAGGGATAAATCAACGTTACCCACACCAGTAGAAACCTGTTCATTTCATTGATGAGGGAGGGCCATGGATCATTTCATAATTAGTTTAGGCTTCCTGCCCTTTCTCCCTTGCTGGTTGTGTAGTAGGAGCCAAGGATTTAGTTGTTGTTATTAGCTGTGGAGGCTCAAACTGTCCTTATTGTCCCAAGGACCAATGAAACTTCTCCCAACTTTCTCCTTTGCCAGGGGTAAGGACAGAGCCACAGGGGTAAGACTGACTCATACAGTCTTAGACTGTAGTTGCCCAGAAAGACAGATGAAGCTTCATGCCCCTTTTTCCCCTGCCTGGGGTGGGAATGGAGCTGCATATCTGGGTAGCCATCTATGCAGTGCAGGTATACAATGACCACTTTTGCCCCTGTAGACTTCTAATTATTCAGTCTATGCCAGCTAAATGTTCCTGCAGTTACCTGAATATGCTGGTGCATGGTCCGCCAGCTTCTTCCCTGCTAGAGGTGGGGCTGAAGCCTAGGCTAGGGCTGCAGGCCAATCTGGGTGAAAGAAACCAGTCTCTAACATCACTGTGATTTTCATTCAGCCAGGCTTCCCTTCATTCAGGGGATGGAGTAAAAATGACAGCTACTGGTCTACTTCTAATGTGGACAAGCTCAAACTTTAGCTGTTCTTAGGGTTAAATTTAGCTAGAGGTATTTACTTATCAGTAGCTGAAATTGGTGGCCACTGTTCTCTTTCTCCCCTGTTTTGGGAAATTGAGCTTCCAATTCCTGCCACAGAATAATTGCTTTTGCGGTGACGTGCACTGCCAAAGTAGGATGATCACCAGCCTCTGTGGTGTGGCCTGTCATTTCTCATAAAGATTGGTGTATCTCTCCCTATCTTCCTCCTTGACTGAGGTGCACCTGGGGCTTAGCTTAGAGTGGCAATGCCATCTAGATGGAAAGAAACTGGTCCATACCAGCACTGTGATTTTTAGTCAGTCCCGCTTCCCTTCATGTCAGGCGTGGAGTTAAAATGGTGGTCACTGGCCTTTTTTTTTTACTTGGACAGGTTCAAACTTTAGCTGTTCTTAGAATTATACTTTAGCCCACAGAATTTACTAATCAGTAGCTCAAGTTAGTGGCCAGCCATCTCTTCCTACCCCATTTCTGGCAAGTGGAGTTTCCAATTTCAGCTGTGGAACAGATTCCAAGGTGGCTTATGCCTTCAGTGGAGGTTGGGCATCAGCTTCCATGTCGTGTAGTGCTCTACTTATGAATCTTCTCTGCAGATGGGCAGTATCCTCCTTCCATTTTTCAATGATGTTGCACGGTGGACTTCTGGTCTCCTGGAGCCCACAAACAAGTGCTCTAGATAGAGCTGGGTGATTACCAACTGACTCATAGCAGGAGCTGATTCTAGGAGCTCTTTACTATGCCAAAATCTTGCTGGTTGTACCTCTTGCTCATTTTTGAAATGGGTTCTCTGTCTTTTTATATTCAAGGCATATGATTCCTTAATAAATGCTGAGTGTTAAGCCCCTGTCAGATATAAGGCTACCAAATATTTTAGTAAGCTGCCTGTTCAATTTCTTAACAAACACCTTTGATGTGCAAAAGTTTTTAATTTTGAGTAGGTCCTATTTATCTATTTTTTCTATTGTTGTTCATGGTTTGGGTGTAAAGTTCATGAAACCTTATCCTAAAACAAGATCCTGTAGATGTTTCCCTGCATTATCTTCTTGGAGCTTCATGGTCTTGGATCTTATTTTTATATCTTTGATCCATTTTGAGATAATTTTTGTGTAAGGTGTGAGGTGGTCTTCCTCTTTCATTCTTTTGAATATGGATATCCAGGTTTCCAAGCAACATTTGTTGAAGAGGCCATTCTCTTACACTTGATTGGGCATGTTGGCCTTGTTAAATATCAGGAGACTGTATATGTGGGCATCTGTATCAGAGCTCTCAATTCAGTTCAGTTCCATTGCTCAGTATGTCTATCTTTATTCCCATACCATGCACTTTTGACCATTGGAGCTTTGTAGTTTGTTTTAAATTCATGTAGAGTGATTCCTCTGATTTCATTTTTTTTTCAATATATCTGTGGCTATTTGGGTCCCTTGACTTTGCAAATAAATTTCAGTTAGCCTTCCCAATTCAGTAAAAAATGCTGTGGCAATATTTATTGGGATTGCATTAAATCAATAAATCAGAATGTGTGGAATAGACATCTTTAGGATGTTTAGTCTTCTTATCCATGAACAGGGAATATTCTTCCATTTATTTAAGTCTTCTTTGATTTCCTTTAACAGTGGTGTGCAGGTTTCTGCATATAAGGCATTTACATCTTTTGATAAATTTATTTCTAGGTATTAGATTCTTACAGTTGCTATTGAAAATGAGGTTTTTTCCTTGATTTCCTCCTCAGAATGATCATTATTGTTATACAGAAATGCTAGTGATATCTGCACATTGATCTTATAACCTACCACTTCTCTGAACTCACTTATAAGCTTTAAGAGCTTTTTGGGGGGATTTCTGAGGGCCTTCTATGTATAGAATCATGTCATCTGTGAATAGTGAAATTTTTACTTCTTCTTGCCCAATTTGTAGGCCTTTAATATCTTTCTCATGCCTAAGTGCTCAAGCAAGTACTTCAAACACAATGTTAAAGGGGAACAGAGAAAATGAGTGCCCTTGTCTTTGTCAAGGTCTTAGAGGGAAAACTTTCAGGATTTCACCATTGAATATGATGTTAACTGTCAGTTTTTTATATATAATTTTTATCATGTTGAGGAAGTTTCCTTCTATTCCCATCTTTTAGAGTGTTTTTATCTGGAAAGGGGACTTTATTTTGTAAAATGCCTTTTCTGCATCTGGAGAAATGATCCAGTGATTTTTTTCTTTTGATCTCTTTATGTGGTGCATTATATTGATTGATTTTCTTATATTGAACCACCCTTGCATACAAGGAATGAAACCCACTTGGTCATGCTGCATAATTCATTTGATGTGTTTTTGAATACATTTAGCAAATATTTTCTTGAAGATTTTAACATCTAGGTTCATTAAAGAGATTTTTCTATAGTTTCCTTTCTTGTGGCCTCCTTGCTTGGCTTTGGTATCAGGGCAATGTTGCCATCCTAGAATGAGGTATGCAATGATCCCTCCACTTTTAATTTTTGGAAGAGTTCTGGCAGGATAGGAGTTAGTTCTTTCCAGAATGTTCTTTAGAATTTACCTCTAAAGCCATCTAGCCCTGATCTCTTAGTTGGCAGGCTTTTGATGGCTAATTCTATCTCATTACATGGGATTGGTCTCTTGAGCTCATCAATTTCTTCTTTCATCATTCTAGGCTGTTTGTGTGTTTCTAGGAATTCATCCATTTCTTCTAAGTTACCTATCTTGCTGGCATATAATTTATCAAAGTATCCTCTTATGATAATATTTATGTGAGGTCAATCATTATGTCCCCTTCCTCATTTATTATTTTATGTATTATCATCTTCTCAATTTTTTTCTCTGGTAGTCTAGATAAGGGTTTGTAAATTTTATTAAATTTCCTGAAGAAGCAGCTTTTGGTTTTATGTTTCTAGTGCTTTCTTATTTTCAATTTCATTTAGCTCAGCCCTAATTTTTGTAATTTCCTTCTTTCAACTTCCTTTGGGTTTAGTTTGTTGTTCTTTCTCTAGCTCCTCCAGTAAGGCCTTTATTTTAGCTCTTTCTTCTGTTTTAATATAGAGAGCTATAGCTATGAATTTCCCTCTCAGTACAGCTTTACAGCAGCCCATAGATTTTGATATGTTGTGTTTTCACTTTATTTGTTTCATGATAGTTTCTGATTTGTTTTATGATTCTTTCCTTAGCCCACTGTTTGTGTAAAAGTATGTTGTTTAACTTCCATAAGTTTGTGCCTAACCTGCTTCTCTGCCCCTTCCTGATTTCCAGCTTCATTCCATTGTGGTCAGAGAAATTACTTTGTATAATGTCAATCTTTCCTAAATCATTGAGAGTTGTTCTATGGCCTAGCATGTGATCTATCCTGGTGAATGAGTCATGTGCATTCAAGAAGAATGTATATATCACTGTATTTGGATATAATATTCTGTATATGTCTATTAAGTCCAATACCTTTAATGTATTATTTAAAGTCTTTGTATCTTCATTGATTCTCTCTCTTTTTTTTTAAGGTTTAGTTATTTATTTATTTATCCCCCCCCTTGCTGCTTGTGCTTTACTGTGTCCATTCGCTGTGTGTCTCTTTTGTGTCTGCTTATTTCCCCCTTGCTGTGAGGTCTCACTGCATCAACCCACCGCACCGCGCAGGCTGGCCTGCTCTCACATGGAGACCCCGGGAAGCAAACCCGGGGCCTCCCTCATGGTAAACGGGGGCTCTATTGATTGAGCCACTCCCACTTCCTGCTGTGAGGTCTTGCTGCATCAGCCCACCGTGCCGCGCAAGCCGGCCTGCTCTCACAAGGAGACCCCAGGAAGCTAACCCGGGGCCTCCCATATGGTAAATGGGAGCTCTATCCATTGAGCCACACTCGCTTACCTCATTGATTCTCTTCTGACACGGTCTGTCTTATGGTGATAATGCTGTCTTAAAGATCTCCATGATAATTGTGAAAGCATCTATTTCTCCACATACTTTTTGCATGGCTGGCTTCATGTATTTTGAGGCACTCTGTTTACGTACATAAATGTTTATGATTGTTCTTTCTTCTTGCTAGATAATCACCTTTATTAATATATGGTGTTCTTTGTCTCTTAAGATAATTTCACATTTAAAGTTTCTCTCCTACATTATTAGTATAGCTACTCTTGTATATTTTTGGTTATTGCTTGTGTATACACTCAGTTTCCAATGTTTCATTTGTGACTTCCTTGTGTTCCTTAGTCTAAGGTGAATTTCTTGTACGCAGCCTATAGAAGGGTCATATTTCCTTATCCATTCTGCCCATCTGTGTCTTTTAATTGGAGAATTTATTCCATTAACATTCAATATTACTACTGCCATGGTAGTACTTACATTAACGATTTTTTCATTATATCTATATATGTCATTTTTTTCTCTTTTTATCCTTTCAGTTACTCTTGTCAGTTATCTTCCATACTACACTCTTTTCCAACCCTCTCTCTCTCTCTTATTCTTTCCCTTTTAACCTGCATCACTCCATTTAGTATTTCTTGAGGGGCACAAATTTTATTGACAGACTCTCAATTTCTATTTATCTGTGAATATTTTGGAGCATTTATCATTTTTTAATTGCCAGCTTTGTTTGATAGAGACTTCTTGGCTGGCAGATTTTTTCTTTTAGCATCTTAACTATGTCATACAAAAGTAGTAAGATTAAATTAGTCATCAAAATTCTCCCAATCAAGATTTCAGGAGCATATGGCTTCAAGATGAATTCTACCAATCATCATGGAAACAACTAACACCCATTCTGCATAAACTCTTCTGAAAAGAGAAGTTGAGGGAAAATTACCTAACTCATTCTATGGTGTCAACTTCACCCTAATAACAAAGACACATAAAGACACAACAAGGAAAGCACACTACAGACCAATCTCTCTAAAGAAACTAGATGCTAAAATCCTCAATGTATTCCTTGCTAATCATATTCAACAATACATCAAATGAATTATACACCATGAACAACTGAGTTTATCCCAGGTATGCAAGGATATTTCAACATAAGAAAATCTCAATCAATGTAATTCACCATATTAAAAATTCACCAGATAAAATCATCATCATCTAGATGCAGAAAAAGCATTTGACAAGGTACAGCATTCTTGTTGATAGAATACTCCAAAAGACAGAAATAGAAGGAAATTTCCTCAGCGTGATAAGGATTATATATGAAAAATCCACAGCTAATATACTCCATGTTGAAAATCTAAAGCCTTTCCCTGAAAATTCTAGAACAAGACAAGGATGCCCTCTGTCACTGCTTTTACTTAAAATTATATTAGAAATACTTGCTAGAGTACTTAGCCAAAAAATAAAATAAAAGGAATTGCAATATGAAATGGAGAAGTAGAAGCTACTCTATTTACAGATGACATTATCCTGTATGTATAAAGCCCACGAAAACTATTGCAAAACTTCTAGACGTGATAAATTAGTTCAGTATAGTGGCAGGATATAACATCAACACACAAAAATCAGTAACATATCTGTACACTAATAATGAGCAATCTAAGGAGGAAATTAAGAAAAAACATTTACAATAGCAATTAAAAGAATCAAATTCAAGGAATAAAATTAACTAAAGATGTAAAGAACTTGAAAAAAGAAACCCACACAACATTGATAAAGAAATCAAAGAAGACTTAAATAAATGGAAAATTATTCCATTTTCATGGATTGGAAGGATAAATATCATTAAGAAGTCTATATTACCCCAAATGATTTACAGAGTTAACACATTCCCTATGAAAATTACAACACCACTTTACGGAACAGAAAAAGCCAACTATGAAATTTATTTAGAAGGGAAATTGGCCACAAATAGCCAAAAACATGTTTTCAAATAGAAACAAAATTGGAGGAATCATGCTACCTGTCTTTAAAGTGTACTATAAAGCTACAGTAGTCAAAACTGCATGGTAATGACTCAAGGATAGACATACTGAACACTGGAACTGAATTGAGAGTTCTGATATAGACCCACACATAAACAGCCAACTGATATTCAACAAAGCCATCAAGCCCACTCAACTGGGACAGAAAAGCCTCTTCATCAATTGGTGTTGTTATAAATGGATATCCATATCCGAAAGAATTACATATGATCACCATCTCTTGTCTTATACAAAAATTAACTTAATGAGGATCAACAATACAAGAGGAAAGACTGTAAAGATCCTAAATTATAATATAGGGAAGCATTTACACAAACTTGTACTAGGAAATTGTTTCATAAACTTTACTTCCAAAGAATAAGCAAAATAAATAAATAAATAAATGGGATCTCCTCAAAATTAAAAATTAAAAAAAAAATTTGCTTCAAAGGAGTTTGTCAAGAAAGTGAAAAAGCAGCCTAATTAATGGGAAAAATATTTGGGAAACACTTATCTCATAAGTGTCTAATATTCAGCATATTTTAAAAATCCAACATCTCAAAAATAAACAACAACCCATTTAAAATATGGGCAAAACATTTGAATAGACACTTTTCCATAGAGGAAATACAAATGGATGAAAAGCACATGAAAGATTCTTAACATCACTTGCTATTAGGGTAATGCAAATAAAATCTATGATGAGGTATCATCCTACCCTTATTAGAAGGTCTTCTATTGTTAAAAAGTGATGGAAAACTACAAGTGTTGTGCAGGAGGTGGAGGAATGGAAACTCATTTACTGCTGTGTCAAATGTAGGATTTTATAGCCTATGTCAGTCATTTCACACTTATTCAGGAAGCTAAATATAATATTGACACATGATACAGCAATCCCACTACTAGGTATATACCAAGAAGAATTGAATGCAGGGACATGAACAGATATATGCATACAAATATTAATAGTGGCATTATATAATATTGCCAAAAATTGGAAGCAATCCAAGTGTCCATAAACAGATGAATGGATAAACAAAATGTGATACATACATGCAATGAAATATTACCCAACTGAAGAAAGAAAGAATTTTGACCCATCAAACATAATGGATGAATCTTGAAGACATTATATGGAGTGAACTAAGCCAGTCACTAAAGGACAAATATTTCAAGACATTATTGATATGATCCAAGCATGTTGAGCAGACTCTTAGAGATAGAGTTTGGAAGATAGGTTACCAAGAGACAGAAAGGGAGTGGAGAGTGGGGAGTAGATGCTCAATCTTGGCAGAACCTATAAAAAGGTTTGGCAGTGGATGGGGTGATGGCGATAAAAGGGTTATGGTGATACAAGGATGTGAGTGTGGTTAGCGGTGCTTTAGTGTGAGGTTGAGCAGGGTTGGGGTTGGGTAAAACTATTCATGGAATTGGGGAGAGGACTCGATGAAGGAACAGGTGAACTCATGGGAGGTGGAGGATTGTAGTTGAAAATTCAATTGTGGGAATGTTATTATGGGAAATGTGGCAGTAGAGAGTCACTGGTGCATGTTGTCAGTGTTGGGATGATGTGTGGGAAAGGGTGCACCTGGGGCATGCTTCTGTGGAGTATGACTCTGTTCACCTTGTCATAGGGTGTTATCTCAGTGAGTGGAGAGCCACACAATAAATAAGAAAATATTAAAATTCCATCCTGGGGAGTCCTGCTAGATTCTCAAATACAGGGCCAAGGATCTCTCAAGTACATAGGCAGTGCCCAATAACAGAAGCCAGACCAATATGTCAAGCCCTCAATATTAATGCATGTAATTATAGATCTTATTCTTGTAAAGTTGAAACTTAGCTTGATAATCTTTTTTGCCTAAGATTTACCTCCTGAAAACCTCCCTGTTAATCAAACATAACCTCTCTCTAAGACAAACTTAGAAAATAATTGTGCTCCCTTCCCCCTGGTGTGGGATGTGACTCCAAGGAATGAGTATCCCTGGAACTGATAGATTACTATGAAGAACCAAATAATAATGCATTTGGAATAAGATGTTGTTTACAGGTGGAAAACATTAACTGCATAAGCCTTTTCACTGCTAAGTGAATTCAAAATGAGTCAGTAGTCATTCCAGAGCTTACAAATATACATGACTCAGGAAGATCTCAATAACTCCCAAGGTGAACAAATCATCAAATAGGTGTTCTCCTGAGAGATCTAGAGCATCTGGACACTACAGGCAATGCACACAATTCCTGTCAGTGGGCATTTCCCTTAAATATAGGACAATCTATTTCCCCAATGTAACAGAGTTAGTCTCATTTAAAATTTCCCTATACATGTTTCTCCTACCCAATTTCTTTGAGCCTATAATTAGCACTATATCCATTAAATATGTGACTCAGAGACTTAAAATTTCATTCTGTTCATATGCTGGTTGAGCCCTGAATCTCAGAAGAGTTGTGGCCAATACCTACTCTCCATATAATCACACTCGCCCAGGATAAGTAACAAAAAGATGAGGATGAAC
The DNA here is from genome assembly GCA_029593785.1 of Cabassous unicinctus. Lineage (NCBI taxonomy): Eukaryota > Metazoa > Chordata > Mammalia > Cingulata > Chlamyphoridae > Cabassous > Cabassous unicinctus. The sequence goes on along the minus strand of JAQZBX010112871.1, from coordinate 719 downwards.
AACACTCATCCTGAAAAACAAAGAGCATCTACAACTGCAAGAAAAAGAGTTCTTTCCATCTGCCCAAAAATATCCAACTCCTTTTTAATCTGAGACACAAAGCCATCATCAGAATCACACAATCCTCAATTTTGAAGAATGAACAAAGAATGCAACCATGGACAACATAAACTTGTTAATATTGTAGTAATGGAAGAACAGGTAACCTTGTTATAAAGATAATTGTTACCAGAGATTCTTAAGGAAGGGGAGGAAAAAATAGGTGGAATATGGGTTATTACATTTAAGTGTTGGAAAACAGCTGTGGCTGAAGTGATTGGGCTACTTTCTAACATATGTGAGGTCCAGGGTTTCATTCCCAGGCTTCCAATTGAAAGGCAAACTGGCCTAAATAGAGAGCTGCCCCACATGGAGTGCTGGCCCATGTGAAGTGCTAGCTCATGCAGGAGTGCTGTCTTGCACAGGAGTGCTGGCCCTTTCAGGAGTGCTGGCCTTCATGGAATGCTGGCCTACATGGAAAGGTGGCTCAGCAAGATGATGCAACAAAAAGAGACATAGAAGAGTGACAGTGAGAGACATGGCAGATAAGGGAGATGAGGTGATGCAAGAGATTGAGTGCCTCTCTCCCACTCCAGAAGGCCCCAGGATCAATTCTCAGTGCAGCCTGAAGAGAAGACAAACAGATACAAAAGAATACACAGAGCACAGACAGGGAGCAT
>JAQZBX010112870.1:0-10154 GCA_029593785.1 Cabassous unicinctus | reverse complement strand
GATGTCCACTCCACCTCTAATTGAGAGCGGGCTTATATCCCATGGGGAAGATGAATGGGTCTATCTTTATTGCAGTTCCAAACACTATCTGTTATTAGGGATGGTCATTGTCCATCATCATCTCCTGGTTAGTTGTCCTGGGTAAGTCCAATGAGCTGTAGAGTAGATGTTGCAACTCTGCTGTGGTTCTGGGCCCAGCTGGCACATGGACAACCCAAAGACTCAAGTCCCTTGGACATGCACCTACAAACTCCAGCACCAATAATAGGTTTAAATAGAAAGGACAGATGAGTCATATGTAGGGAAGACATAATTGAGTCCAACTCTGTCACTCTCAGTGCACAAACTCCAAAGTAGTGCCCACTGGCAAGACACCATACTCCAGAGCTATCTGCCCTCACCATAGGAACTGGGTGTCTCTAAAGCCCTCAGGAGCCCCACTATTTGGAGTGATATCCACTTTGGAATTCTATGAGATTCTGCTGAGATTTGCATAAGCGTTATATTTGGGATGACCTTTTGACTCACTTTCAAGTCTCTTAGCCATATAAACTCATTTATCTTTACCTTTCCCCCCTATTATTCGAGGTCTATTTTCAGTTGCATTGTGAGTTGTTGCTTAGTAGTAATCCCTAAGTGACAGGGAGGCTCATCCATGAGAGCCATGTCCCACATTCCGGGGAAGGTAATGCATTTATATGCTAAGTTTGGCTTAGAGAAAGGCCACATTTGAGCTACAAGGAGGCTCTCAGGAGGCAACTCTTAGGCACCCCACAACAATAGGCTAAGTATCAATTTCAAGAGCAAAGGCTCATAAGCATAGTAATCAGTATCAAGAGCCAATCAATGGATCATCCTCCTTTGCCAGTCATTGCCCTTGCACTTGGGGGACTGTTGCTGCTCCATTAGAGAATGTTGCAGAGCTCTCCAAAATAGAATTCAATATTCTCTTGGTTATTGTGTGTCTCCACACACTGTGACAATACCCCGTGAACATTTGAAAAGTTTTATATACCTTATATGTACGCCCAGGTGAACTTCCTCCCATATATCCCCCAACACTGACAGCCCAGACCAATGGTCCTCCCCTGCCCCAGTTGTACACCTTCTGTGATCCAAAGCTTCTTCAAAAATGAAGCCATTAAAATAGCCAAATACAAGTAATGGGAAAATGAAATAATAAGTGTAAATATAAGAAATAAGATACATAAAAATTTTTAAAAACTAAAAATAACTGAAAATTAAAAATTGGGATATTAAAAAATAAAGAAAAATCTTAAAAAATTTTTTTGACATTTTGCCTTTCATCACTGTACTATCTGCTGTCTTGTCTGTACAGTGGCAATTTCTTGTAATTACTCCACCGTGTCTTACTATTTTTCATTTTGTTTTCAAAGAAGTTTTAGGTCACAGTAAAGTCACATACAGAATATAGGGGACTCTCATATATCCAACATCCTCCCCTTTGCCTCTTTCCTGTATTAATTCCTTTTTATATGTGGATGGTACCTTTGCTATAACTGATTTGTAAATAGTGAAACAGAGCTACTAAACATGGTCAATGGTATACATCATGGTTTACATTTTAGACCGTACATTTTTATAAATTGTGATGATATTTAACATGACCTGTGTCCATCATTGCAAGATCATGTAGAACATTTCCATTGCCCACTAAATACCCCCAGTACAATCTATTCTCCCTCTCCTCTCGGGGCCCACAGCAACCCCTTGACTTCCTTGGATGATAAGATTCATAGTTACTTTCAACAGCACTGAGGTCTTGACAAACTGGTTTGTCCTCCCCTATTAGGAACCAACCAGGCTCTCGAGAGACTTCCACCTCTTTATTTGTGAACAAATGGGTCCACCTGAGTATGGGACTCCAATGCCTTCCTGCTCATTATGTCGGTCTCCATCCACTGATATACACATTATGACAAAATGATCACTCACACACTCCCTAGAAACCTGCTCCAGGTGTGTGCTGTCCCCAACATCCCATCTATCTAACACCTTCCATATCATATTGCCATAAGAGCATTCCCAACTTTGTACTTTCAACCACATACCCACAAATCCTCAGCGTTCACCTGGTCACTCTCCGAACCCTCCACCCAGTTCTCTGGACCTTCCAACCCACCCTCCCCAATCAACCCACCTGTCAAACCTGGACGACGCAACACAATAATATCACTACCCTCCTTTCATATCCCTTAAATATGCAACCACACACTTTCACCTTACCATAGATTACATCCATATACATGTTGGCTTGCAAACTTCTCCCTTTCTATTTCCTGAAAACCTGCCTTCCAGACAATAGTTTTCTGAGTCTGCTCAATTTACCTAATTCATGTCAGTGATGTCATGTGTTGTTCATCCTCCAATGCCTAGCTTGCTTCACTCACCATAAGGTCCACAAGATTCATCCATGTTATCCCATGTGTTAGCACTGTACTCCTTTTACAGCTGAGTAATATTCCATTGCATGTATGTACCATATTTTCTTTGCCATTCATCTGTTGATGGGGATTTGAGGTGATTCCAACTTCTGGCAATAGTGAACAATGCTGCTATAAAAATTAGGGTGCATGTATCTGTTAGTGTCTTTGTTTTCAATTCTTCTGGTTATATACACAGAAGTGGAATTGCTGGATCATATAGCATTTCTATAGTTAGTTTTTTGAGGAACCCCCAAACAGTCCTCCACAATGGCTAGTCCATTCTACATTCCCACCAGCAGTGGATGAGTGTTGCCATTCCTCCACATCCTCTCCTACAGTTATAGGCCTCTCTTTTTTTAATAGCCACCAATCTAATGGGTGTAAGATGGTATCTTATTGTAGTTTTGATCTGCATTTCCCTAATAGCTAGTGACGTTGAGCATCTTTTCACGTGCTTTTTAGCAACTTGTATTTTTTCCATGGAGAAGGGTCTTTTCAGAGTATTTGCCCATTTTTAAATGGGTTGTTTCTCTATTATTTCAAAGTGTAGCATTTCTTTATATATACTGGATATTAGGCTCCTATCAGATATATGATTGTCAAATATTTTCTCCCATTGTGTATGCTGCCTTCTTACTTTCTTGATAACATCATTTGAGGTGCAAGTTTTTAATTTTGAGGAGATCCTATTTATCTATTTTTTTCTTTTGCTGCTCATGCTTTGGGTGTGAAGTTCATGAAATCATTTCTTATTACAGGGTCCTGTAGATGTGTCCCTATATTATCTCCCAAGGTTTATATAGTCTTAGCTCTTATATTGAGATCTTTGATCCATCTTGAGTTAATTTGTACAAAGTGTGAGATGCTGTTCCTCTCTCATTCTTTTGGATTTGAATATCCAGTTCTCCAAGCACCATTTGTTGAAGAGGCCATTGTTTCCCAGTTGAGTTGTCCTGGTGGTCTTGTCAAATATCAGATGACTGTATATGTGAGGATCTACATCAGAACTCTCAGTTCAGTTCCATTGTTCAGTATGTCTATCCTTGTGCCAATACCATGCAATGTTGACCACTGTAGCTTTGTAATATGTTTTAAAGTCAGTTTGTGTGATACCTCCAATTTCATTTTTCTTTTTCAATATGTCTTTGGCTAATCAGGGCCTCTTATCCTGCCAAATAAATTTTGTAGTTAGTTTTTCCAATTCATTAAAAATTGCTGTGTTGATTTTTACTGGGATTGCATTCAATCTCTAGATTAGTTGGGTAGGATAAACATCTTAATGATGTTTAGTCTTCCTATCCATGAACAGGGAATATTCTTCCATTTATTTAAGTCTTCTTTGATTTCCTTTAACAGTGTTGTGTAGTTTTCTCTACATAAATTCTTTACATCTTTAGTTAAATTTATTCCTAGGTAGTTGATTCATTTAGTTACTATTGTAAATGATATTTTTTTCTTAATTTCTTCCTCAGGTTTCTCATTTTTAGTTTATAGAAATGCTACTGATTTTTGAGCATTGACCTTATAGCCTATGACTTTATTGAACCCATTTATAAGTTCTAAAAGCATTGTTGTAGATTTCTCAGGGCACTCTATGTATAGGATTACGTCGTCTGCAAATAGTGAAATTTTAATTCTTCCTTTCCAATTTGGATGCCTTTTATATATTTTTCTTGCCTCATTGCTTGAGAAAGTACTTCTAACACAATGTTAAATAGGAGCAGGATAGTGGGCATCCTTGTCCTGTTCCCCATTTTAGAAGGAAAGCTTTTAGGATTTCACCACTGAAGATGATGTTAGCTGTGGGTTTTCCATATATATCCTTTATCATGGTCAAAATTTTCCTACTATTCCTATTGTTTTAAGTGTTTTTATCAAAAAATGGTGATGTATTTTCTTGAATGCTTTTTCTGCATCTATAGAGATGATCATGTGATATTTTTACTTTTGATTTGTTTATGTGTGGTATTACATTGATAGATTTCCTTATGTTTAAGCATCCTTGCATACCTGGGATGAAAGCCACTTGGTCATGGTGTATAATTCATTTCATATGTTGTTGAATGCAATTAGCAAATATTTTGTTGAAGATTTTAGCATCTAGTTTCATTAGAGAGATTGGTCTGTGAGTTTCCTTTCTTGTGGCATCTTTGTTTGGCTTTGGCTATAGGGTAATATTGGCATCATAGAATGAGTTAGGCAATGTTCCTTCTACTTCTATTTTTTGGAAGAGTTTATGTAGGACTGGTGTTAGTTCTTTCTGAAATGTTTGGAAGAATTTATATGTGAAACCATCTTGTACTGGGCTCTTCGTACTTGGGAGGTTTTTGATGACTGAGCTTAACTCTTTACTTTTAATTCATCTGTTGAGTTCATCAATGTCTTTTTTTGTCAATGTAGGCTGCTTGTCATTTCTAGGAATTTGTCCATTTCCTCTAAGTTATCATTCTGGTTGGCAAATAATTTTTCAAAGTAGCCTTTTATGACACTATTTCCGTGGGATCAGTGGTGATATATCCCCTTCCTCATTTCTTATTTTGTGTATTTGCAAGTTTTCTCTTATTTTCTTTATTAGTCTGGTTAAGGGTTTGTCAATTTTCTTGATCTACTCGAAGAACCAGCTTTTGGTTTTGTTTATTTTTTCGAGGGTTTTCTTATTTTCTATTTCATTTGGTTCTGTTTTATTCTTTGTTATTTCCTTCTTTCTATTTCCTTTGGGGTTAGTTTGTTGCTGTTTATACAGTTCCTCAATGTGTGCAGTTAGGTCTTCGATTTTAGCTCTTTCTTCTTTTTTGATATATACATTTATGGCAATGAATTTCCCTCTCAGTACAGCTTTTGTTTCATCCAATAGTTCTATTTTAAGTTTATTTTTATTCATCCCCTCCCCTTTGCCGCTTGTGCTTGCTGTGTCCTTTCACTATGCATTTTCTCTGTGTCTGATTGTCTCCCTCATCTTGCTGCACTAGCTGTCTATGCCACGTGGGCCGTCAGCTCTCCACACTGCAAAAACCAGCTTGCCTTCACCAGAAGGCCTTGGGAATCAAACCCAGGGCCTCCCATTTGGTAAATGGGAGACCAAACACTTGAGCCATGTCAGCTTCCCTCTCATAGGTTTTGAAATCTTGCATTGTCATTTTCATTTGTTTCAAGGTAGATACTGATTTCTTTTGAGATTTCCTCCTTGAACCATTGTTTGTCTAAGAGTGTGTTGTTTAACTTCCATATGTTAGTACCTAATCTGGTTCTCTGGCATTTATTGATTTCCAATTTCATTCCATTGTGGTCAAAGAAATTACTTTGTATAATCTCAATCTTTCTGAGCTCATTGAGATTTTTTCTGTGGCCGAGTATGTGGTCTACCTTGGAGTATGATCAATGTGCACTCGAAAAGAATATATATCCTGCTATATTTGGGTGTACTGTTCTGTTTATGACTATTAGAACCAGATCCTTAAATGTATTAATCAAAGTCTTTGTTTCTTTATTGGTTCTTTGTTGAGATGTTCTCTCTAATTAAAGTTCCCCATTATAATTGTAGAGGCATCTATTTCTCATGTTAGTTTTTCAAGTGTTTGCCTCATGTATTTTGCTGTGCACCTGTTAGGTGCATAAACACTTATGATTGTTCTTTCTTCTTGAAAGATTACCACTTTCACTAATATATAGTGCCTGTCTTTTTCTCTTACAATAGTTTTGCATTTAAAGACTATTTTTTTCTGATATTAGCATTGCTACTTCTTCCCTTTTTTGTTTTTTGTTTGCTTATAAGATTGTTTTCCAGCCATTCACTTTCAGCCTTCTTGAATCCCTAGGTCTAAGGTGGGTTTCTTGTACACAACTTATAGATGCATCATATTTTCTTATCCATTCTGCCAATCTGTGTCTCTTGACTAGTGAGTTTAATCCATTAACATTCAGTGTTATTACTTTCAAGGAATTACTTACATTACCCATATTTTCTTTTCGGTCTATGCATATCATATGTTGTTTTTATTTTGCTTTTTGTCTTTTTAGGTGTTCTTACACTCTCCGCCAACTCTGTCTCTCATGTTTTTTTCCTTTCAACCAGCAAAACTCCCTTTATTATTTCTTGAAGGACAGGTTTCTTATGGCATACTCTCTTAATTTCTGTTTTTCTGTGAATATTTTGAACTCTCCATCATTTTTGAATGCCAGCTCTGCTGCATAGAGAATTCTTGGCTGGAAGTTTTTGTCTTAGTACCTTGACTATGTCATACCACTATCTACTTGCCTCCATGGCTTCAGATGAGAAATCAGCACTTTATCTTATTGAGCTTCACTTGTATGAGATGGTTCTCTTTTCTCTTGCTGCATTGAGTATTTTCTCCTCGTCTTGAGCATTGGACAGATTGACGAGCATAAGGGTTGGATTAGGCATGTTGGGATTTATACTGTTTGGGGTATGCTGCACTTCCTGGACTTATACATCCATTTCCCTCAATAGGTTTAGGATGTTTTCAGCCATTATTTCCTCCAACATTCCTTCTGTCCCCTTTCCCTACTCTTTTCCCTCTGGGATGCCTGAAATGCATGTGTTTTGTGTTCTCATTCAAATCTGTAAGTCCCTGCTGGATTTTTTCTATCTTTTTATCTATCTGTTCTACTATCTGTATGATTTCAGATGTACTATCTTCCAAATCACTAATTTCTTCCTCTGCCTGTTCAAATCTACTGTTATGTGCTTCCAGTGTCTTCTTGATTTCTTGGATTGTGCTGTTCATCACCATCATATCCATTATCTTTTTATGTATGTTTACAATTTCTTCAGTATGTTCTCCCAGTGTCTTCTTAATATCCTTAGTCTCTTCCTTCACTTCCGTAAGTTGGTCCATGATAATTGTTTAGACAGCTTTGATTAGTTTTTCAATGTTCTGCACCTCTCCCTGGTTTTTAGTTTGTTCATTGGACTGGGCCATGTCTTCCTGTTTCTTAGTATGGCTGTAATTTTTTGTTGCTCTCTGGTCATCTTTTTATCTTGATGTGTTTATTCAGGTGATTAGTTTCTCTCTTTACTCTAGGGTTTTATTTAATTGCTGTTTTTGTATGTGTGTTACATTTTCTCTTAGACACATTGTTTTTCATATTCTATTTCATTGCTGTTGTCTATTTTCCCTTGGAGGAAAAAATTAGGGCGAGAGAAAGTGAAAGAAGTAAGAAAAGTACAATAATAATAATAATAATAATAGTAATTGTTAGAAAAGGAGCCGTTGAGACCTTGGAAAATGAATATTTAACTCATGTAAGCAGTGTAAAGTAATAGGAATAAAAAAGTGGGATACCAACAATGAAGTGGGAAATCAAATAGAAAAAAGTATATAGACTGAATTAAAGGTCTAGTATGATGAGGAGAGAGAGAAAGAGAAAAGAAAAGACAAAAAGAAAAAAATAGTTAATAAAAGAAAGAAAACAATATAGATGAGGTAGAAATAAAAAACTAGAAAGACTGAGTACTAAACAAAGAGAGGTGGAATATAAGAACAACAACAGAAAGCATAAGACAGAATGATGAGGGAAGGAAAAGAGACAGCATTGGTATGGAAAATCAGTATACACAGGAAAGGGGAAATCAAGGAAGAGTAAGCACAGTAACCAGGAATCAAGCCAGCAGCACTTTGAGGAATTTTTCTCTTCATCCAGCTCCTTCCAGATCGATGTCCTGAAGCCTCCTACTCTGTGGATTCCCAAAACAGCTCACTTTTGCAGAATCTTGCTCCCGCTCAGCCATTTTTTTGTGAGAGAGATCTACCTATGTTCCTTTGAAAGAGAAAAATTAGGACCAGAGAAAAGTAAAGAGATAGGAAGACAAAAAGAATAACAGTAATGGTAAAAACAAAAGTTAGGAGAGCACACCAACAAGATCTAGGAAACTGAAAGAGTAACATGAGTAAGAAGCACAGAAGAATAAGATTAAGAAAGTGGAATAGAAACAATGAAACAAGAAACAGAATAGAATGAATTAAAGTGCTGGAATGGTGAGTAGAGGGTAAAAGAAAACAACAAAGGAAAACAAAATATATAAGGATGAAAGAGTGAAAAGAAATAGCGTAGGTAGAATAGATCAGTAACCAAAAGAATAAAAGAAAAAAAAAAGAAAAAGAAACAAGCAGAGAAAGAATGGGAGGGGATATAAAACAAGGAGGAAATAAGTCAGCACCAACTCACTTTTTCAAAAGAGACAGAAGAAAAATAATAATAAACACAGAAAAACAGCCTTCTTTCTTAGATCCCTTAGGATCTTCTGAGGCTGCTGGTGTTCCTCAATCACTCACCTTGAAGCCTACTCTCAGCAGGTTTTGAACTGGGTTTTAGTGAGTAAAGTAAGGGGAAAAAAAGAAAAGGAACTTTTTTTTAAAAAAAAAAAATAAGAGATCCAAGAAAAGCTAATACAAAGAAATGTCTCTATGTTCCCTGTCGTAAAGTTTCAGCTGGATGCCTGATAAACTTGTGGACCTCTTCTCAAGGAATAGCCTGGAATCAAACCAGGGAACTCATATATGTTAGGCAAGAATTCTTCCCCTGAGCTATTCCAAGTTGTTTAGCACTTCTGAAGGCTACCCACCCCTTTTCCCTGCAGTCATTTGGAGTGGTGCTGATTGCTGCCTGTCTCTAATACAAATCCTCTATTTACATAGGTGGCTGGGCATGACCACCAGCCTGAGGTAACCCCTTCCCCTCTCCCTGTTGATTCAGGGTCTCTTCTGATATTCAAGGGGGGCCCCTCTGGCTAAACTCACCACACACACACAAAATCATTCTCTACTCTCCCAGACCTCTCTTCCTCACAGGGAATCTGCCTTCACACTTCCCTTTGGAGCTAGGTGCTTGGTCTCCACCTAGTCTCTCTGCCCTGAGGGCTGGATAGGTGTGTCCCTTCCAGGCATTGAGGTAAGCAACCCCCAATTATTTCTGGCTTCCCTATCTGTCCAGTACCCTCCTAGATGACTCAGAGCACCTTCTGAGGGAGGTACACATCTGCTGTACTCTCAGTTAGATACAATTTGCCAGGAGTCTTACCCCCACTTAATATCTCAGGAGTCAGGGAGGGGAGCCCTTCCTGGCAGCCAGGAGTTTTAATAACTCACGATTACTTGTTTTGGCTTCTTTGTGTCTCTGACCCTCACTCTTCTGGGAGTTGTAAGCAGTTTCCTGGTTTGCTTTGCCCCAAAGCAGATCCACAGAGAAGCCTCTGGCTTTTTCTTTGTTGTTTTAGTGAGAGCCATGATATATATGTCTAACCCATCAGCCATGTTCCCACAATTCCTGACACCTTGGGTTTTTTAAACTTTTGGCTATTGTGAAAACACTGCTATGAACATCAGTGCGCAGATGTCTGATCACAGCACTACTCTCAGTTGTTCTGGGTATATAATAGCAATGGTCTTGCTGGGACCATTTGCAAGTCTATATTCAGCTTCCTTAAGAACTGCAAACAGTCCTCCACAGTGGCTGTACCATTCTATATTCCCACCAGCAGTGAATAAGCATTCCTATCTCTCCACACACTCTGCAACTTTTACAGTTTTCTGACTTTTAAACAGCAGCCAGTCTAATAGGTGTGAAATGGTATACCAATGTAGTTTTGATTTGCATTTCCCTAATCACTAGTGATGTTGAACATTTTTTCATGTGTTGCTTTGCCATTTGTATTTCTTCTTTGGACAGTTGTCTTTTCAATTCATTTAC
>JAQZBX010112869.1:0-10158 GCA_029593785.1 Cabassous unicinctus | reverse complement strand
GCGTTAGCAAGCTTTTTGATCTTCGCCAATCTGGTAGGTGCAATGGTATATCAGATAATTTCATTTTGCATTTTAAAAAAATTGTGGGTGAGGTTTAGTGTCTTTTATATGTTTAAGAACCATCCCTATTTCTTTTTCTGTGAACTATCTTCGTAACCTTTGCCAATTTTTCTTTTGGGTTATTGGTCTTTTTCTTATTCATTTCTAAGAGCTTTTTATATAAGCAGGAACTTAACCCTTTGTCTGTGATAAATGCCAGACATTTCTCCCAGTTTGTAATTTGTCTTTTAAGTTTGCTAATGATGATTTCTGCTAGGAAGAAGTTTGCTATTTTTATATAGCCACATTTATTAGCTTTTTCTTTCTGGCTTTTGGGTTTCTTGTCAAAGGCCTTTCCCACATTAAGATTATTAAAAAAGAATTCTCCCACAGTTTCTTTTAGGCCACTTAATTTTTGACTTTAAAATATTTAAATCTTTAATCCATCCAGAATTAATTTTGGCATAAGGTGTGTGATATGGATCTAATTTTAATTTTTTCTCAATGGCTCTTTGCTGCCCTAGTAACATTATTGAATGAGTTCTCTTTTCCATGACTTTGAATGTCACCTTTATCATAGACTAAATGATTGCATGTTCTGGGATTTATTTCTGTACTTTCTATTCTATTCCATTGATATATTTGTCTACTCCTGAGGCATTACTACAGTATTCTAATTTTTGTAGTTCTATAATATGTTTAAAATCTGATATGGCTAGTCTCTCCTCTTTTCAGAATTTTCCTGGCTATTTTTGCATGATCGTTTTCCCCTATGAACTTGAAAATCACCACATCCCATTAAAAATTCCAATTGGTATTTTGCATTGGAACATGTAGATAGTATAGATTAATTATGAGAAAAACAATATAATTCTTCCTATCCCGTAACATGGTAAACCTTTCTTTGTTCAGGTCCCTCAGTAGTATTTTAAGGTTTTCTTTGTATGTATTTTGCACATTCCTAGGTATAATCTCTTTTTTGTTGCACTTGTGAATGTCATCCATTCTTCCATTATATGCCCCCAACTGGTGGTTGTTTTTAAATAGGAAGGCCATTGATTTTTGCATGTTAATTTTATAGCTGGCAGCTTTATTGAGTTTCCTTATTTTTGGTAATAGTGTTTCATTTGATTCTCTTTGGTATACCAGGTATAAATTCATCTCTTCTGCAAATAATGGTAACTTTACCTTCCCCTTTCCATTTGTACGTGGTTAAGTGATTTTTCTTGTTTAGTTGCATTAGCTGCTACTTACAGAACCAAGTTAGATAATATTGACGATACTGGATGTTCTGGTCTTGTTCCTGACTTTAATGGGAATGCTTTTAATATTTCCTCATTTGGGGTTAAGAGGGATATATTTTATCATGTTAAGAAGTAACTGTTCTATTTCATTATGAGTTTTTAAAAATTAAGAATGGTTGCTGATTTATGCAGATAATTTATGATTAGACCCTTTAATGTTGTAAATTATATAGATTTCCTGACACTGAATCCCCTAGCATTTCTTAAACCCTGCTTGATCATGATATATTGTTCCTTTTCTGATGCTGTCAGATTCTGTTTGCTACTATTTTATTTAAAATTATTGCAGTGAAATTCATAAATGAGATTGATCTGTCATTTTCTTGTGCTATTCTGCTTAGGTGTTGGTATTAATGTCATGCTCACTTCGTAAAAATAATCTAGAAACTTTCCTTCTCTTTCTATGCCCTGGAACAGTTGAAATAGTGTTGGTCAGATCCATTTCTTAAGGATTTGCTAGAATTCAAGGGGTCCAGCCTCACCCTGTTGCCTTTGCCTGGGGAGAGGGTCTTGGTGACTCAGGTGATTCTGTGGCCTCCGCGGTTGGCCCAGCAGACAGCTTCAGTGATGCTGACTGCAGGCTGCAGAGGCGCAGGAAGCGATCACAGAATAGAGCTGGGTCGGCACACTCAGCCCAGGGACAAAAGGGCTGGATTTGCAAGAGAGAATCTCCTGGGGCTGAGCTGCGGGACGGTGGGCTGCTGAGGCTGGGCGGGGCTCCAGTCACCCTCTCCTTTTCTTGATCATTCTCTGCTGGCCAGAGAGGAGTTTTGGATGTTGGGGGGTGTGTATGTGTGCATGTGTGCGTCTGCCCCCCAATCCACCCTCCGCGACAGTAGCCTGCTGTTCTCTGTCTTTGGGTCTCCAGGTGGCCGTGGCGGTCCCTGGCCACCTCATCCCACTGCAGTAGCACTTCATGCCCAGTGACTGGCAGCAAGTGGGCAGCCTCCAATCATTTCTGCACCTCTGCCAAGGACGCTTCTGGCCGGCACTCCATAAACACTACTTTATAAGCTGCAAGGCCTTCTCCCCGCTCCCTGCTCGTCCTCCCTCCTGCTCCCACCCTTTCAGGCCTGCTGGCACAGTTTAATTTCCAGCCCTGGTATTTCTTCCCAGTCCGTGACAACCTCAGGTGGAAGCAATTTCACCGTCTTGTAACTCACCGGGTCATTATAATTAGTATCCGGGCACCCGGGGCGAGGGTGGAAGGAAGAGAAGAAAGAGTTGATCCAGCCAGGCGGAGAGCAGGCTCTGGGGGCGGGGGCGGGGGCTCCCCTTCCTCCTGCTTCAGGTCGTAACTCGGATGTTCTCAGAGCCCTAATTCCAGCAGCACCCTCCTCCCCTCTGTGTGAGTAGGGTGGGAGGTGGGTGAAGAGTCAGGGGCTGTAAGCCTGACCCTGGGCTTACCCAGAGGAGTCTCTGACCTGAGTGAGGGGCCTGAGAGCCCAGGTCTGAGGTCAAGTTGGGGTCAGGGGCCATGGGAGGAGAGGAGGAGGCACAGTTCCTTCTGCCTCCCCCTACCCTAAAGGACCTGCTATCCCAGCAGGCTGCCCCTCCCTGCCTCTGGGTCCCTGCAGGCTTGGAGCCAGAGCCCATCAGAGCCGGTGTGGGTGGCTGTGGGGCAGAGAGCCAGGGTGGGGGAACAGGAGATAGCAGAGAACTTTCTCATCGTGCTGTTGAAGGATTTGGGGCTGCAAACAACAGGAAAAGATTTAGGCAAGAAAAGGGGTCTCTGGTCAGGATGTTGGGTCCTCTCAAAGTTAACAGGAGGAGAACTCCCAGCTTTGGGGAGAGCCGGGATCCAGGCAGCCCCAGGGCCCCAGACGCAGAAGGTGAGGATCTTCTCTCCAGGGAGCTGTTGCCAATGCCGCCTAGTTCCCTCAACTTCCAGTCTCATTGCTTCCAAGTTAAAAATTCCAAATTCCTCACAGAGTTACATTCATATGTTCATTCAACAGGTATTTATCGATCGCCTATTGTGTTAGCAGAATTCTAGACATGGAAGATATAGCAGTGATCAAATGAGACAAAACTACTTGTCTTGCAGCTTGTATTGTAGTAGGGCAGAATCTCAATTGGGTGAGGTGTCCACTTCTAGGCCAACCAGCCTGAGCCAGGGGGCAGGGTCATGAGGGACAGAGAGGGGTGGGGTTTGTGAGCCACGAGGCCACCCAGCTGGGTTCTACCACAGTCATCAGATAGCCATGGAAGGGACACAGCAGCTCTCGACTGACGGTGCAGAAAGCAGCGGGCTTAAAAAAAGCAAGGCGTCCTGGAACTCATTCAGTCTCCTGCGCAGCAAGCGTTTGCTATGCACAGACTGGGAGTTCTCAGGGAGTGTCTGTCCACCCCCCACCCCAGGTTTTCTGGACATCCAGGCCCTGGATTCCTCCCCCACCCGCTCTGGCTCATTCTCCTACACAGATTTCTCTGGGTTCTGGGCCTGACAGTCCACTAGGCCAGGGGCTGTGAGTGAGGGTTGCACTTCTCCCCTTTCTAACTTGTCCCTGCCCTGGCTGGAAGCGCCTGTGGGCAGGGACCATGCCTGTTCCTTCTGGTGCCTGCCATGGCAGGAGCCAGCCCAGGAGGGCTGGTGACACATTGGCTCCTCATGCCCATCGCTGATCACCCCCTGCCACCCCACCCCGACTCCAGGCCCAAGTCTGTCCTGTTCCTGCCCTCATCCCCCTCCCCCTTCTTCTCTCTTTGCTCAGAGAAAAGTCTCACAAGCCTTCCCAGCCCCCTGGATTCTCCGGCCTGTGGCTGAGCCCTGGAGGGGAGACCTCACTTAGCTATGCCAGGTCTCAGCTGAAATGAGTCCGGGATGCCTATAAGGACTTCCCAGGAAATTCCCAAATCCGTTACTAAGGGCTTCCCACTTTAGACCCAATCCACAAGGTCCTGGGCAACCACCGCTCCTGGGCTGGCCTGGTAAGGGGGGCCGCTTATAATAATACCATTGTTCTCCTTAGCTGGGGGCGGGTGCAGCCCTCGGTGGAGCGGGCCTGCCATTAGAACCCTGCGGAAACAGAGTAATAGCCTGCACAGAAAGCCATTTGTAATGTTGCTATAATTCCCATGATTCATTAAACAGAAATGGAAAATGATAACATTTCCCCTGGAAAAAAAACTCCTTCTGGAGTCACATGCTGAGTTCACTTGGCTCAACTATTTTATTGACTAAGCATCTTGTTGTGCTGATGTGAGGAGCATACCGGCCCAGCGCCATTTAGTTTTATATCAGCTGAAATGGAAGCTGGGGGTGGGGGAGGGGACCTGTGTCCTGCCGCCCCTGGAGCTTGACCTGGGAAGTGGAGCTGCTGTCCCCGCTTGGGTGGCCTGGTCCAGCATCTCCTGTAGGCCTGGAGTTCCCTGGGACTGAGGTCCATTTGGCCAGTGTTTTGTTCTGCATGATCTTTGCCGGGAGGGGAGGGTGCGGGAGGGCTTGGGTTTGCCTGTGCACGAGCCCCAAGCTGGCATCACTCAGTTCCGTAGGGTGCCCACCTTGGGTCAGTTTCCTAGCCCTCCTGACACCTATGACCCGCGGCCCCCATCTGCTTGCCCCTCTCCTTTTTTCTGGTGTCAGCCCACTCGTGGCCCAGTTCCCCAATTAGAAACCGGGGTCTCCTCCTTGACTATCTCCTTCCACCTCTTACTGGTCAGCCATTGGGCCCTGTGGCGTCTCTGGCAGGGAGGCCTCCGGCATCCAGCCCCTTCCGGCTCCTCCTCTCCCTCCACTGCCGTAGCCCGGGCCTCACCACCTCCTGCCGCACCCAGCCATGCCATGCCCTGCTACCCAACTGGCGTCTCCCTCCCCAGAGGAGCCTCTATGGTGTGGCCAGAATGATTGTTCTAGAAAGGAAGGCTGACCATGTTTGCTCTCTTGCTTAGGGCCTCAGGGCCCCTCCCCAGTGGCCCCAGGGCCCCTTTCCAGCTCCACCTCCCCACCGCACCCCACTGCCTACTCCAGGCTTTAGCAAACCCTGAGGCTCACCTGGGGTCCTCCGGCCACTCCACTTGTGCTTGTGCTTTTCCCTGCACTGTTCCCTCAGCCTGAGATGCTCTTGCTTGTCTTCATTCCTTGGCTTTAGCTTCAAAATATAGCAAGAATCTGACCATTTCCCACCACCCGCTTCCCCCTGTCTGAGCCATGGCCTCTCTTGCCTGGACTATTGCCATAGACTCATCACGGGCCTCCCTGCCTCTTCTTCCTCCTTCCCCATTCCCATTCCGTTATCCATAAGCCTGAACATGTTGCTCCTTTGCTGAAAAATCCTTCACTGACTTTTCTCTCCCTGAGAGAGCAAGCCATAGCCCTCAGCACAGCTTTGAAGATTTTACCTAATCTAATCTGGCCATCAGGACCTCCCTGACTTTCTTTCCTCTAGTTGCCCCCTAGGCCTAGTCTGCTTTAGCCTTACTGGCCCCCTCCCTGTTTCTTGCCCAAGTCCGGAATGCTCCTGCCCCAGGGCCTTTGCATTTGCTGTTCCTTCTGTCCTGCCCCACCCCCCGCAGCCCCGCCTTCTCATTTAAAGCTGAAAACTACCCCTTCCTTTGGCACTTCCTAGTTCCTTCTTCCTACTTAATTTTTCTCCATACCAGGCATCACTGCCCACATACCATATATTTTATTTCATAATTTTAATTTGTTTAGTTTTTAAAAATTAATTGATTAATTAATTATTTTTCATTTGTTTCCCTTCACCAGACTATAAACTCCATGAGGAGGGCAGGGATTTTGGGATCTTTTTTGTTTATTTCTGTATCATCCAAACTTGGCTGGCAGGTAGTAGACACACAGTATCTGCTGAATTAGTGCGTGATGCTGACTTCCTATGCACTCGGCTCTCTCTGACCCCCTCCTCACCCATGCAGGCTGAAGAAGTCACCCACCCCGTGGGTTCCCATAGCACCTCCTTCAGGTCTCTGTTGAAGCAGTGCTGATCCTGTTTATTTGGGATTTGACTCCCTGGCCAGTGGAGAACTCCAAGAGGACAGGCTCCTGTCTCATTTCTCTCTGGGGCCATCGCCCCCCTCACGGGGCCCAGCCTGTCACAGCTTCTCAGCAAATTCTTAGGGAATATATATATATATATACTTTTTACCCTGGTGCCCTCTTGCCAGTCCTGCAAGAGAGCAGGGCCAGGACTGACCTCAGGAAGACACGTTGGCCTGGAGGGGGAGGGGACTTGCTCAGGGTCGGGGGCAGGGGCAGGGGCAGGTCCAGGCCAGAGCACCCACAGGCCTCCAGCTCCCAGCCGGGTGCCAGCTGTCAGACCTGTGGGGGCCCCGCTGCCGGTGCGTTCCCAACAATTCCTGACTCAGAAACTACTTTGAAGCTCTCACACTACCCACTCTGCTGAGTGATCTTCCCGGAAAACGGAACTGATCAGGAGCTTGTGAGGCCTGGAGTCAGCTCCTCCTGCCCACTCTGCTGAGAGCGGGGGCTGCTCTCCTGAAGGCAGCCCTCCCATCTTCTGTTCTCACGCCCCCTCACCCCCAACACCCTTTGCAGCTGGCCTTCCTCTCAGCAGTGCCCAGGTTCCAGCACAGGCCCCGTTCCCAGCCATGGGTCCTAGGCATAAGAGTGGGAACTGGGTGCTCTCCAGCAGAACTAAGCTTTATCATTACTTGCTATATCGTACATTTATATTGTATATACTTTTCTGTGTATGTGTTATATTTCTCAACAACAAACATTAATTTAAAAAAAGATTAAATGAGATAAAGTATATAGAAACCCTTGTATGGGGCCTGGTATATAGTAAGTGCTCAATTTTTTTTTTTTAAAGGAGCACAAAGAATCTACTTGAGGTTTCAAAGGTTGTGACAGTACAGAGTAGACGAGGATTCATTCCAGTTGGGAGAATCCTTGCAGACTTCATGGAGGAGGTGATATTGGAACTGGACTCTGAAGGGAAGCTAGATTTCACCAGGTAAAGGCAGGAGGGAGGCCACGGGGGCACAGACTAAGACCCAGGCTACCTGGGTGGGGTTGGCAGGCACCGAGTTTTCTAAGCATTTGGATGGGGATACTCATAGGTGGTACATGAGCTCTTAGTAGTTTGCTGCAGTTGCCACCACTCCTTACAGTCATGCACCCAGTCTGCTGCACTCATTGCCTTCTAGCCTGACCCCTGTCATCCCACTAGAGTCAGGGAAAGGAAGGGGAGCTTAAGGCTACTCAAGGCTCCTGCATGACCAGATGGAGGCCTGGGAAGGAAGATTCTAGAACTCGAGGCTGGGGAGGCAAGCAGGGGCAGGTTTGCTGAGAAGCTTAGGCTCCTACCTCAAGATGTTAGGGAGCCAGCGAAGGCTGGTCAGCAGGGAAAATTCAGGTTTCACTGGGTTCTGTGCTTTATCTGGCAACCCTACTATGGCCCACATCTCTTGGTCTTATGTGATGGTAATTTGAGCCTGTGTCTCTCTCCTCCTTGGGAAGTTCTTCCAGGGCAAGCCTTTGCCTTGTTTAGTGTCTGAGTCCCCCTGCACACACACACCCCAGGCTGGGTTCAGAAGGTTCTCAGTAAATGCTGCTTGTGTGGATTGGATACAAATTGTCATCCTCCAGCAAGACTCCGGAGCAGTTTCTGTTGAATTTGGCCCATTCTTCTTCCTGAGCAGACCTTGGACATTTAGAGAAAGGAGATAAACAGTGCTTGGGTCTCCCTCTCTTCCACCTCCACCCACCCCCCTCCAGCTCTGGCTGCCTGCTCCTGAGACCCAAGGCCACCCTGGGGGACCTGGAGCCCCTGAGCTGAACGTGATCCTTCCACTCCAGGAGAATGGGGAGTCTGGGAGCTGAGGTGTATTGTTTCTATTTTACAGGTAAGGAAACTGAGTCTCAGCAAGGCTAAGTGACTTGCTAGAGGTCACACAGCTCATTTGTTCATGAGTTTATTTATATTCTAAAGGGCTTTTCACAGCTTGGTGGAAGTGAGTTTAGATCCAGGTCTTTCTGACTCCAGTTCTGTCCAGTGCCTTCCAAAGGCCAATGGATTCCAGCCTACAGGGCCCTTCCTGGTGAGGGGACTGAGTCCTGGGAGGGTGGAGGGTGGGAGAGAGGAAGGGGTAGACGCTGGTGGGGAGGGTCTGGGGATACTAAGCTGACGGCTCAGCCACAGACACTCCTGGGAAGGCATTTTAGGGGTATCCTGTCTCTCCCCCTGCTTAACGGCAGATTGTGTCTGCCAGAGCTGGTTAGGGGTTCAGCTCCCTTGTGGTTAATGTTTCAGGGCAGACCCAGGCTCAGGTCATCATTGCTTCACTCCTATTTCACCTTATTAGTCCAAAAAGCAAGTCCTTCAACAACTGCCACTTAATGTAGAACTGGGCCAATTTCAATCAAGTTCTTGTAGCTTGGCTTTCCAGTTCTATTGGAGCTGGGGGCTCTCTGGAGCTCAGGTCTGCTGCCTAGGACAGGCTTGGGGCTCCAGCTGTGCACGAGCCCCAGCCCCAATGTCAACTTCAATCCCAGCTCTAGTCCCAGCTCTGATGTCAGCCTCAAAATTAGCTCCACCTCCAGCCCCAACCTCATCCTAGCCCAGCTTCAGCCTCTGGGGTCTGAAGGCACCAGGTTCTCTAGCCAGAGTATTCTCAGGGTCCTGGGTCTAGGCTTAGCTTTCTTGGGGTTCACCCGAGCACTCTCACCCCCTCAGTCCCACCAGCACAGCAGCCATGCTTGCAAACGGGAGACTTCTGACTCCTGGGTCATGCCTGGAAGGGCCAGTCTGGGTTCACTGAGGCTGCTTCCAGCCAGCTTTACCAGGGGGGTCTCAGATTCATGACCTGCTCCAAGGGGCCGAGGGCTGGAGCTGGTTCAGGCATGCATCTGGTGTGAGAGCCAAACCTCCTCCACAGCAGGCTGCCCTCTGATGCGGCTCTGAGGACTGGGAGGTCATGTGGGCCTCGACAGTGTGTGTACATACGTGTGGACTTGAGTATGTGCCAGTGCACCTAGATCTACGGAGGTAAAACCATGTGTGCACCTGCATGTGGTGTAGGGTCTCTCCTTCACCTGCACTGCTCAGAGCACACCTGGGGCAGTCTACCCCTGAGCCCTGGCCATGGGATGGGCATAACAGACTGTAGTGTGTCCAGAGGAGGGGGGATGCTGGGTGGGAGGGGACTCACTCTCTTGTACCTGCACGGCTGAGGCAGAGGGAGGACGCTCAGCACCATGGACAGCAGGCTCAGGGGTCACAGGCCCTGAGCTCTGAGGGTCGTACTCTCCAGCCAGCTTAGGGCCAGGGATCGGGTTGGGGCATGTCCTGGGCTGAGACCACTGTGGCCTCCCATCCTGGGCTGTCCCCTGGCAACCAGAGGCCGTGAAATGAGACGTTTCAGTTCCCTGAGTTAGAAATGGGCAAACCACAGGGAAGGTGATTTGCTTTTCAGATAAAGCTGCTCGGTCTGGAGGCCTTACATCTGAGCGGCCACTGCTCCCCGTCCTCTCTGCAAACTGGTTGGCATGATCTGAGGGGGTCTGGTTAGGATCTGGGGACACACGCCCCTGCTCATCCCTAGGCCCTGGGAAAAGAGAGGACAGGAATGCCACTCCACGCCCCAACTCCCGCAGCCCTGGAGATCCTGTGTGCTCCCACAGCGGGCCGTGTCCCACAGCCCCGGCCCCACATCAGCATTTCACCTTGACCCACGCAGGCAACAAAGCATTTATTAAGCATTTCCTTTCATTTAGGAATTTTCCAGCTGCTGGGGAACAAAACATGAAAATCCTTGCACTCCTGAAGGCATCATTCTGGGAGGCGGGGGAGATGGAGCACAAACATTAATGAGAAAAAATATAGAAAAATAT
>JAQZBX010112868.1:0-10150 GCA_029593785.1 Cabassous unicinctus | reverse complement strand
TTACCTCTATGGTCTTCCATCTGTTGAATGTTCTCTTGCCTTTAATGGGCCAGCTCAACTTCCTCTTCAATTATTAAGCCTTCCTTGTTTCCTTATTTAGAATTAATTACTAATTCCTCACTGTTCTCTAAGCATTCTGTATATGTTAATACCCCATGTTGCCTTTATCATGATATGATTTGTGCTATGGTTTGATTTGTGCTATAGTTATTTATATACTTATCTGTTTCTCTTCCTCCCTTGTTGCTTGAATACATGGATGCTAGGTTCGACTTTAAAGAGGAGAAAAATTTGTTCTGAAGAAGTTTACTAACTTGCCCAGGGATACACAGTTAGAAGAATTTTGGGCTTTCCTCTGAATCTGCTTATCTTTGGACTGGTTTATTCTCTCCTTCGGTCTTCCATAGATAAACATTCTCTTTTTTTCCTTTCTGCTTAACTTGGGCTATACTACACATGAAGAGTCAGTAAATTATAATCATGCTGTCTTTCCAGGTCATAGTCAGCTATATGAACATCAGAATGCAGTTTTTCATAGACTCATTATTACTGAATATTTAAGTTAAACTCAGAAGCCAGCTAACAAGAAGCCTTTTAACTCAGAAAGGTATGTTAACTAACTTCCCATGGGCCTAGCTAGCCTTTCATTAATTCCTCACCTCCATCCTACATTCCTCCCTGCAGCTGTTCACAATTTCCACCCTTGAAGTCTAGAGCCCATCCTCTTGTTCTCAGCAGATGAACTGGTGTACTGCTTTACTGAGAAGACAAATGCCAGTGGTTCTAAAACTTTACTACATATAGAAATCATCCAGAGGACTTGTTACAACATAGTTTCCTGAGTCGCATTCCCATTCCCAGAGATTCTGGTTCAGTAGGTCAGGGGTGGGGCCCATGAATTTTCTGACAAGCTCACAGGTGATGTCAACGCAGCTGGTTCACGGACCATGCTTTGAGAATTGCTGATATAGTCATTGTTCTAGTTTGCTAGGCTGCCAAAATGCAGACACCATGAAATGCATTGGCTTTAACAATGGGAATTTATTAATTTACAAGCTTACAGGTTTGAGGCTGAGAAATATGTACAAAGCAAGTCATCCTCAGGCGATGCTTTCTTCCTGAAGACCAGCTACTGGCTATCCTGGGCTCCTCTGTCACATGGCAAGGCACGTGATGGCATCTGCTGGTCTCTCCCTTCTCTTCTGGGTTTTGTTGTATTCAGCTTCTTGCTTCCATGGCTTTCTCTTTCTTTGTCTGAATTTCATTCTAGTATGAAGACTCCAGAAAGAGGATTAAGATGCACCTGAAGAGGTGGGTCACATGTTAACTTAAGATACTACTCACCAAAAGATCCTACTGAGATTGAGTCCACACACTATGTTGCATTCTAATCATTGTTCTCCTTACTTAAGGTCATTGCTGCGTAAGGATGCTTTGTCTCTTCTGATGATGATCACTTACACTTTTTATTTGCATTTATATATATCTTGATTACTTATGACTCACAATTGTACCCAATCATACTTAATTTGACTCATTCCTACCTGTGTTCTTACTATTAATATTAACTCTTTTCCTAATTCATTATTGGAATTCTTCAAATTATATAGGAATCAGGTAAACCATGTAGATGAGGAATATAAAAAAATTGGAAGCTTTCTGTTTCATTATATTTTCTAAATATTGGTTGTATTCTTATAATACAAACAATTTTATATTATTGTAGTATCTTTTATTTGTTCATATATAACTCTGCATTATTGTAAATTATCTGACAGAAACTTAATGGAATGTTTTCTCCTATCCAAAGTATATCACTGATATTAAAGACCTTATCTTTTATTCCTTTTGAACCTTTAATAATATTTTGACACATTTTAAATGTTAGTTAAATACATTTTAATCCATACCAGTTGACTGGATGGTAGTCATGAGTGAAAGAATGCCAGCCTCTAATTTTATCCCTCAAAATTACCATTTTAAAAAAGTCAAATGATGCTCTTTAAAAAAAAAGTCTTATGGTGTGGGATTGTTCTCATTTTCCCTCTTCTTGTGTATCTGCATACACAAGTCCTTAGCTTTTATTACTAACAGTACTTTTTTAAAATCCAGAAGGTGAGTTCTAAAGCATCATTTTAAAAAATTTGTAGAAAGCAGTCTTCCACATAATGTTATCCTTAATAGTCTCAATAATGCAGGGTTCATTTTGTCTCTTTCTTTCAATATGCTGAATTCTATTGTGACATTGATTTTCTTCACAAAATTTCATAAAATTAGACCATCAGTTTTCGTGGTAAATCCTCAACAGGCAAAATCCAATGATTGAACTCCCTGCAAATTGCTCTCTAAAGGGCTAAAGACACATTGGTTCTGTTTCTAACAGCTATAAAGAAAAAAGTTTTTCTATTAAGTGGGGAAGTTTCATTGAACAGCATATCATCATGAGTATTTTTTAGTGTATCTGTTTTCATATATGGGGAACATTTTTTCTGTACCTAGTAACTCATTGATAACTGTGCTGTTTTTTAACTTAAATCTTGGCAAACAGGTTTAGGCTGAGAAAAGCTCTAACTTCTGTGGTCATTTTGGACATCTAATTTAACTCCGTTGCCCCTTAATTTTTAAATTAGCTAAGTAAAAGATTATGCCTAGCTGTCACTATAGGGTTCATCTGTAGAATTAAAATAGGTAGAAATCATGACATATAACACCAAGGGAAAAAAAATTATTATGGACCAGATTGAAAAATCTCTGCAAGTGAAGACAAGTAAATGTTCATAATATGAGATTCCTAGATAGGATTTCTCGAGCGTGAGTGGCCATATTTATCTTTCACCTGTTCTTCCATGACACTTACCAAGAGTACTATTTAACTAACATGTAAATGCCATTTGTCCACTGGCATAAGAAGACCCTATTCCATCCTTTAGCCTGTAGGCAGAATTTTATTTAAAACACTAATAAAGATTATTGCTTATATATACATATTTAAAACCTCCAAATAAAGCTTACATCATTGTTGATATTTGTCAGTGACTCTTAACATTTTCAAATCCTGAAACTTTTCTGTCAATATTTAACTTAAAATCCTTTGTGGCTTATCTTGGCCGCAGTGGAAACTGAGAACAGTTGCTAACCTTCACTGATGCAACAACCCTCAACGTGCTTTGTGTCCTGCCTGCCACTGCCGGCACAGTCCATTTGCTAGTCTGCTTGCTGTGCCCCTGCTCTGATCCTGCCTTCTTTTAGTCAAGCTCAACTACTAGCTTAGTTTCATTTGGTTTGCTCATTTAAACTATTCCCTAAGTCTTCTATGAACTCTCCAAATTATAGTACTAAACTAATAAAGTAATAATGATAGCAGCACATTTATCAAAACCCTGTGCTAAATTTGTTTATATAGTTTAAACAATATATATATAGTAGGGATTTGTATTCCTCCTTTTTAGATGAGAAAACTGAGACACAGGGAATAAGTAATATTTTAATTGTCACCCAGTTAGTAAACGGCTTTGCTGAGATTTGAGCCCGGGTCCATGTGATTCTAAAGTCTATCCTTTTTACTATTATTCACACAATTACTGTATTCCTATTTGTTCTCTAATTTTGATACAACATTTTATTGACATTTAATCTGCCTCTATTATAACTTCTCCATTTTTTTTTTACCTGTCAGAGTTTGAATGTATTTGTAATCTGCCCTCTTTAGTGCATATGGGTTTATATTGAAGATCCACCAGATAGTTCTCATTTTATTTAATAGGGATTCTTTTGTGCACATATTTTATGTCTCTTTTGGATGTCATTTTGAGGGCAGAAACTATAAGTATCTCATTTGGGAACTCCTTGTCCAGTCAAACACAAACATACCTGACCCAGGCTAGTCATCACCATCTTCATCATCGAAGATAGCATTTGGGTACTACTTACCATGTTCATAAAATTAGACCATCAGTTTTCACGGTGAATCCTCGACAGTCAAAATCCAATGATTGAACTTCCCTCATATTGCTCTCTAAAGGGCCAAAGTCACTTTGGTTCTGAGTATTTGCATAGATTGTTTCATTTAGTCCTCATAGTGACCCTGTAAAGTAGATTATATTGTAATTCCCAAAGTTAAGAAACTTGCCCAATTTCATAAAGCTAATAATAGATGGAGCTTGAGTCTACCTGACACCACATTTCATACTGTTAAATAACCCAGTTTTCTCTCAGTGGAATCTAGAGTTTTACATTATTTCCTGTTTTCACCATTCTTCACCTTCTGTCCCCTCTGCCTCCTCATTCCAGTCCTTTCTGTCTCTCACTTCCTGCCTTGTCCATCACCTCCCACCTGATCAGTCTTCTCTGCCTTCCCCTCCCTTTCTCAACTTTGTTTTCTTTCTGTTCTATCCTGCCTTCCTACTGCCCTCTCAGCAAATTTTTTAACCCTCTTTTCTTTTCTATTTTTAAATTGTTTTACCCCTTACCTATCTTTTCTTACACAAGCTTCAAACTTGACAATGGACTTTCCAGTTCCCTAGCAATGTCTGATCATAACCATATTGGATGCTAATTACCTAGGTGAAAACAGACATAGAATATGGAACTAAAAAAAACAGAGGGATTCTCTGTTTTTTTCTGTTAGAAACAATGAGTGACTATAATGTCTTTATCTCTGTGGTTTCTAAGTAGCTAAATATGGCTCTTATTTTTTTTCTCTCTCAGCCTATTTAAACATACACACACATAAACTTGTTTTATTCATTAATTGCCTGTTACTGATCATCATATTTTGGCTCTGCATAAACAAAAAACAAAAGAGTTTTTGAGTTATCATCATACAGAGGCACATAATTTCACTTCTTTTCATTCATGCTATTTGAAGACAGTTGCTTTGGAGATCATTGTGCATTGATATGAATTGTCTTTTGAGTCTCATCTGTCTGGATGTCTAGGCTTAGGCGTTTTTCTTTTCTCTTCTAATTCAGAAGTTATGACCATTCATCTTTTAATTAAGTCATTTAAAAATAAGTCTTAAAATAGGGCAAAGTCATAAAATAAAAATTTAAGAGCAGTGTGTTAGATATGCTTGGCTGAATAAACTAAATAAACTGTCCTCCTATTTAGCTTTGTACCCTGAAATTCATTTAAATACCCCCCCTTCTTTTCTCTAAAGAAGAGAAAAAAACAACAAGAAAAACTAACAATTAGAGGAAATTCTAAAGGAAAGTACAGCAAAAACACCTCAGCAAGAGATATTCCCACATGGAAAGCTACTAAAGTTGTGCACATGTATATAGCTGACCAGGAAACATGAAGTGGATTTCTTAGCTATGCAGTGGTGTGGCTAAGTTATGATTACTGAGACGTTTGCAGAGCTCTACCATTTACTCATTGAAACTCTGGAATGGCTCATATGGTCCCTGTGGTTTCTGTCTAATGTCTCCCAGAAGGATTAGGTTGTGTGCTGCCTGTGACCACATTTACTCCCAGTCATGGGGTGGGTCACCACATGAATTATATGGTCAGTTCTGATGTCCAGTATTATGCATAGAATGATCTCACTAATATCTCAAAATTGCATAAACTATGATTATAACCTTGGCCTAAAAATTAGAGGTCTCTTGGCAGAGCCATGGTGTACAGAGGGATCTACCTGATTATATTTGTATTTGTGACAGCTGGGTTGGTCTTTCTTGGTGTATGGTGCCCAGGGGTTGTGATACAAAATGACAGATCAGCAAGATCAGGTCAGGGGACCTAGGCTCCATAGATGCAGCTCCCTAGTAAACGTGTCTCGACTTTAACCTGGCCCCCAATATCTTCCCTGGTCTTTCGGTACTGAAATGCCCATAGTAGATTTGATCCTTTGAAAAAAATAATCTTAAGGCTTTTTTGTTTTGTTATATTAAATAAAGACTATGTCCTATCTCCTATCAAAAACAATATGTTAGAATCCATTGTACCTTGTCTTAAGATTGCACAGATTAAAAAATAACAGTCATAAACATGTTTCCGAAACAAAACTCTGGACTGGAAAAGACTTGTATAACACAGTCTATCATATGGGGCATATTTAATGTTATAAAGGCATTTTTCTAGGTTTTAAATCATTAGAAAATTCAACTATTGAAGAGAAAGTGAAGGTTTTAATTTTGAAGTAAGCCTGGCTCTTGAGGAGAAACTCACCTGGGAAAAAAATGGAAGTTCCGTTTTGGACACTGCAAAGACAGTGCCAGCTGTTGTCATAGTATTTCTAACATCCACTGATGATTAATTCCAGGCCCAGCAAGTTCATTGGATGAGCAGAAACAGCTGTGGAAGTAAACACTGGTGCTTATGCTCTGACGTCCTGAAAATTAGGCTCTGTGGAACTGGATATCTAGCCAACCCTGGATTATCATGCCTGTGGATCATTCACATTGGGGATTATCTGCAGAAATTTTAATCCCAAATTTGCTTTCTTCTGCTACTTGGCCCCCTTCTGGGTCAGTGATATACACAGGAAATGAAATCTTATTTTAATATAATCTTTATAATGAATATTCATGGTGTGCTCAAGTACAAGCAGAGGACATAAAGGTGTAAGACCTCAGGCCTGACTTTGAAGAGTTTACTTTCGTTACAGAAATAGAGTTTGAACCAGACATGGGTTTCAAAACAAGTGGGCCTGGATTCAAACCCTATTTCTATTATTTACCTTGGGTCCATCATTTGACTTTTCTGAGGTTCAGTTTCCTTTTCTATAAAATGTGGATACTTATACCATGTTACAGAGTTATTTTAAGAGTTAGAAATGATGTTTATACAGTACCTAGATCTATAAAAGGTAACTGATTTTCTAGGACAGATATCCCCTTTGCATGCGTTCAGTGAGGCAGAATAAGGGAAGTGTTAAATGAATGAGACAATGAATTCCACAGGCTCTCAAGGAGGAAGGAGGCTTGGATGAGGAGGTCTGCTATCCCAAGGCTGGGACTTGGGCTAAGGCGGAACACATGGGAATGACTTCACTTATCAGACAGAAGGGAAGAGGGCTTTCCAGGTGCAGGTGTGGGACAAGCAAAAGTATGAATATGGGAATGCATGTGGCATTTTCAAGGCTAAAGATTAGGGCGTTTTAGATAAGACCTTGTGTAGACCTTGAACAGTAAACAGACTAAGGAATTCATGGAAGAGTGACTCCTAACTTAAGTGAAAGAAGAACCACAAGGCCCCTTTCCTTCCCCACCTCCCCTTTTCTCCACATTGTGTTCGGGCTGCTGCTGCTTTTCCTTGCACTCTATCTGTAAGCAATTTTTAAGAAGGCAAAACTGCGAGAAGGGATTACTTTTGTGTCTGTGCTTGTCTAGCCATTGGGAAGCCTGTAGTTTTGTTCTTCAAACCATTAGATGGTGGCTCTGTAGTCATCAGGGAAAAAACTGACTGAGTTTATAAGACCAGGAAACCCATACAGCTGACTGTAGTAAAAAAAAAAAAATAGTGGCTAACGTTGCAAAATGGGAGGAATAGGACAGAGAATAGTGAAATGTAGTGGAATAAACAACAACAAAAAAACAACAAAAGGAAATATGGGGAAGGGACTGCTTTATGATTCAGGTTAAAGCTGAATATAGCTGTTAATGTTGATTAAAGGAGCACAGTATCTGATGGGTGTAATTGAGAATTGGCTGGGCTCTGTCTCCATTGGTGGGCCTTCCTGAAAATAGAAATACGCTGCTTGTTCATGAAGATGCTGAAGGGTATTTTCTGTAGGCAACTGGTGGTTTCTGCTTTCCACCAAAGTCGTTGTGGTAAGCCCAGGGAGGAGGCCTTGTGAATAGGGCTGTGGTTCTACAGGTCAAGTAGGGTTATGTTTATGAGTGGAGGAAACAAAGAATTTGAACAGAATTAGCTAACAGTTAATTATGAACTAATGATTGCAAATGCTGGTAATATTCATATTTTCTTTTTGCTGCTGATTTGGAGAAAATATTTTGGAGGCATATTATTTGGAATGGTTAAATGTTGCTTTATGTACCACCACTTAACCATACTCCTAACAGAAAACTTTACAAATGGGGCAACCTCAAAAGATATATTTTTTGTGTATTCAAATTCAAGACGAGGGAACAAAAACGTTCTGTTGCCTGGGTACAGGCTTTGAGAAGTAAATAGGAATTTGACAAACAACGGACAGAATTTGACCTAAAACACAGATAAGTCTACATGTATTTAAAGGTTGGAGGCATCAAAGAATGAAAGAAATGGCATGGAATACCACAAATAAAGTAATGGAATGTGTAATGGGAAATCAGAATCTATACTGTCAGGAAAAGTTCATATTATTGCACACAAATGCCATTATTTGGTACATTTAAGATAAAATGGAAATGGCATTTTCAAAGGGCTAGGGCCTCGCAGATAATGAGGGATTGGGAAGTTTTCTAGTTTCAGGGATTACGTAGTCAGAAAACAGTTTTGCTGCCAAATGTGTCAGTGGTGGTGAGAGATAGACGACTTACTGTGCTAAATGGAAACTGTTGCTTAGAATAAAGCTGGCCTTTCTTTAGAATGGAGTAGAAATTTAGTATATCATATTATCAAGGAAATTGCTCTTTTATGAGTAGATTTCTAAAATCATGGTCATCAAGTATTTTTTCTAAAACCACTGCCTAAGAATTTAAACATTTTCAGGCTCCGGTTAAAAAGAAAAAAGGAAACTCCGTTCTTTTGTTGGTAATATGCCTAGAAGTTGTTTTATGCAGTTCCATGGTAAGATACATAGTTTCAGAACTGTGTATGTGATATCCTATGAGGACTATGCTGTCCAATAATAAATGATTTTATGGAGGGATCCAAAACAATTAGAAGAGTTGCACATTATCTGTTTCTTGTTAGTGTGATCCATATAAAGAAAAGAAAGTAAACCTTTAGGGTCTGTTCATGCTGATAAATTTAGAGCAAAAGGAAATGTTTCTAAAAGCACTGCTTTGATTTTTTTTCAAAAGTCTACGTGTATACATATGCCCAATTACCAGTTTGTACCCATTTTATATCTGTATTAGGCCTGAAATACTTCTTTCAGCTCTCATATGTCAAGACAATCTATGATAACACAGGTAAAATACAGACAGGGCAGGTAAGTTTTCCTTATATTGCGTATACTATAGTCATGTTGTGAATTCTCCATTATGTCTTTTTTTTAATATAATTTTTTATCACAGAAGTTGTAGGTGTATAGAAAAATCATGGAGAAAATGCAGAGATCCCATATATTGCCCCTATTATTCATACTTTGCATTAGTGTTACCTTTGTTAGAATTGATGAAAGAATATTATTATAATTGTACTATTAATTATAGTCCATAGTTTTCATTCGGATTTACTGTTTATATTGTAAAATCTTATGGTTATTTTTTTTTTATTTTAATTTTTAAATTTATTTATTCCCCCCCACACACACTTGGTGCTTGTGCTCGCTGTCTGCTTTCTGTGTCCATTCGCTGCGCATTTCCTCTGTGTCTGCTTTTCTCCCTTTGTTGTGTCATCTTGCTGCGTCAGCTCTCCACGGACACGGGCCGTCAGCTCTCCGCGGGCGCAGCCCATCAGCTCTCCGCAGGTGCGGGCCAGCTTGCCCTCACCAGGAGGCCCCAGGAACCAAACCCAGGGCCTCCCACATGGTAGACAGTAGCCCAACCACTTGAGCCACGTCCACATCCCATTTTTCAAAATTTAGTCTAGTAACATATATACAACCTAAAATTTCCCCTTTTAATCACACTCAAATAAATAATTTAGTGCTGCTTATTACATTCACAATATTGTGCTACCATCACCACCATCTATTACCAAAACTTTTCCATCCCCCCAAACAGAAATTCTGTACCAATTAAGCAACATTAACTCTCCATTCCCTACTCTGACCCTGGCCCCTGGTAGCCTGTATTCTAGTTTATAATTCCATGAATTTGCTTATTTTAATTCTTTCGTATTAGTGAGAGTATACAATATTGGTCCTTTTGTGTCTGGCTTATTTCCTTCATCATGGTGTCTTCAAGGTTCATCCATGTTTTCATATGGGTCAGAATTTATTCCTTTTTATGGCTGACTAATATTCCATTATATGCATACACCACATTTTTTTTCAATCCATTCATCTGTTGATGGACACTTGGCAATCTTTTGG
>JAQZBX010112867.1:0-10156 GCA_029593785.1 Cabassous unicinctus | reverse complement strand
TTTTTTTTTGGTAGCTTTATAAAGATATAATTAACCCTGAGCTCTTTCTTTCATTGTCAAAACATTACTTGATTATAGTTTTCCAAAATATGGATCTGAATAAGATCCCTTAGGTCTCCGGAAATTTCAACCTTGGTTGTCCAGCACCACTGAGGAGGCCTATTTGGGGAGTTTGCCCTTTGGATTGTTCTTGGTAGAGGTTTGGAATCTGAATAGCTCAACCACAATTGCATGGAATATTTTGGGGTAAATTATGTGGTCTTGGTAAACTAAAAATCCTATGTTAATAGTTAAGTTTATAAGTTGAAAACCATGGCAAGTTTTCTTGAGTAGGTGGGTAAAGCAAGAATGTAGTTTTAGGCAGTTTAGCTGTACTTGGTTATGCCTGGTGGCGTATTGTTATTGAGCTACATGGATAGCACTTGAAGAAAAACAAGTTTACGTGACTGGGAACTGCACTGGGAAATGTTGCCGTAGTAATTTTATTTCTTACAATAGAAGTTTCTATTTTAATCAAACATGAAACATCTGGACATGAAAACTATATGGGCAACAGCCTCAGATGTAAACTTCATAGTTGTCTCTCTGTGATTTCACATGGACATAATTTTTTGCATACCCAGTAGGTGGATTTTTCATCGTTCTCTTGAAGAGGTGGTAAAATAGAATAAGAAGCCAAGAAGGGAAAAAATCTTTTTAAGTCAGAAGCACAAAAAGAGCCTTAAAAGCTGGTGGAGACAGCTAAAAAACGTATGTTTTCTTTTCAACCCTGTATGGTGTTGGTGTGGCTGTGTAGCCCCCAAGTCACCTGGGCGTCTGAGCCTGTGAGCCACATTCAACGAGAAGTACAGAAAGGGCCTTGAAGACGACTGCCTCCTGGTCTGCTGAGCCGTGGAGGAGACGTGAGCCACGCTCGTGGAATGTGGTCTCCATCACTTACCATCCATGTGGGGAAAGATGCACTAGAAAAACAGTGCAAAATGATGGCACACACAGCGTTTAACAGAAATCCAGCTAAAAGAAGCCTCGGCTAACTGGAGGAAGAGACCAGTGCTAGGAAAGACGTTTTGGAGCTTTAGTCCAAGCGAAGTCCCAGGCTCAGGGTTGTCATGGCCCAGGGTAGAGCTCTGTAGCCCCATCTGTGATCCTGGATGCCGGAAAGCTGGCTCTGAATCTAGGCATTGTCCTCCCTGCACTGTGGACCCTCGGCCCTTCTGGCACCTCGGTTTTCCCAGTGGTTAAATGCTACCTGCCCAGTGACCCCACAGGGCTAGTTCTGGGACTAGATGAGTAATGCTGAAGACCAGACCTTAAAAGTGCCTTCTGGTGTCAGACGCTGCGTGGTCACGGGGCATCAGAGTGTGTGATGCTCTGCACAGTCCAGGGCGGGATGTGGCTGGGTGCCCTTGGGCAGGGTTTCCCGTGTACAGCCTGGTGGTCTCTTCCCCAGCTAGCCTCACAGGACCACTCTGGGTGCAGTCAGCTGGGCACTCTGCGGAGCTCTTCCCTCTCATTACTAGAGGCCCACAGGCTGCCGGCCTTGCTTCTCGGGCTTGCAGCCCAGGCCCCAGGTGTCTGTGAACTGTTGGCGCACCATTGTGCGCCAAGGCCCAGCATTCTAAAGTAAGGTGTTTGCAGCGCTGAAAGGAGGCATTCAATTGTTTCTCTCAGCCTCACCTTGAGTACCTCTGTTCTTTCCTAGGCAGCCTCTCTCTCCATCCCTCCTTCTCCTCTCTCCACCTCTACTCCACACCCTCCAGCCCTGGGGACAGAGGCTGAAACGAGTCTCTGGAGAGAAGGCAAAGCCACTTTTAATCGTGGGTGCAGACAGCAGTGAGCCCAGCCCCTCTCACCCAGGCATCCCCTGGAGCCCCTGCACACCTGCGCGTCTGGTCACTGGAGGGGTAGCCCTTAGGTGGCCAGCACCACTCAGCCACAGCCAGCAGCAGGGCTCTGCCCTGACGCTGTTCATAGTCACGCTCCCGCGCGGAACCCCACCCAGGTTCCGGAAAGCTCTTCCTGGGCACCGTCAATGTGAACGGCAGAGGGAGAGAGAGTGGCTGTGCCCTTGAGAGAGGAGCTTGTTGTAGGGCCTGGGGATTGGTGTGGCTTTTCCACAAGCCACCATGCCTCCAGCCTCAGTTTCATCATCGGGAAGTGTGATAAAAATCTATCTGCTCCCTTGCAGGCTGCTGTGAGGGTCAAAAGGTGGTAGAGGGAGTACTGGGGGGCTCCGTTGATGTGTGGGAGGGGACTCTGGGTTCACCCGTCGTAGGGGGTTCCGTACGCTTCAAGGCAGCCTCATCTTTGGGCCTTAAAAAAAAGGCTTTTACTGAGTAGCAATGTAAATGGCCTCATCCTTTCAGTCCAGAAAGACAGAGGCCCCTCTCCTCCTCTGGACCTGCCTCCTGGCTCCCAGGCACAGAGCCCTTGGCAGCATTGGCATTTGGCCGGCTCTGCTGGGAGGACCAAGCCTCAGGGCCCTGCCTGAGCAAAACAAGGTGCGCTCTGCTTCTCCATCTGGGAGCGGCGATGTCAAACTTCTGTTGCTGGGGAAGCCTCATTGGCAGGGAACCTTTGGAGAGAGGCTTGTCAGCAAGGGAATGGCCGGGTAGAGAGACATCAGCCAGTGCTTATGGATGCAGAACTGCTGCCCACAAGCGGCTTTTCTTTAGGGTATAATGATCAGATGCAGCCTGTCTCTCCCCTTGTGCTTGGTACATATGATCTTCTTTAACCCTTATATTTATGTGATTCCAGGGTTGCTTCAGAAATACTATTTAATGAAATTTTCATATAATTTGACCCCCAGGATTCTGTTTTGTTTACTGGACTCTTCTACTAAGCATAAAAGATCGAGGCAGATTTGGCCAAACCATTGGCTCCACATTGTCACTCTGAGTTCTTGCTGCCTGTGTTATATACGCTTCTTACTGTTTTCATGTAGTAGCAAGGATCTATTTTGAGGAACTGATGAGTATGTTTTAACAAACTTTCACACAGTCGTAAAACCTAAACTTGTATTACTGTATGTAAAGAATGTTGTGTAGCATTTATATACTATGTATATACAAATTAAATGAGGTGGCTTCAGAAGTGGGATGAGAATAAATCCAAGATGTTTACTAACATGCGTGTTTGTATTTGCATGAAAAATTCCAAGTTGCTGATCCATTTTCCTTGACGATGTGATGTGGGCCAGGCATGGGGGTGGAGAATTTCAGGTCCTCTTGTCCAGTGCTGTCTATTCAGGTGCAAGGGTTCGAATATTCTCTAGCACTAATCCCAGACTCTAGAATGCAGTCGTGAATCCTGGAAAGACCTCGGTAAAGCCAAAATAGCAGCCACAGTGCTGCCCTGGGGGCTCTGTGCTGACCCGCTACGAGCCCCAGGCTGGCACCCTCATTGCTCCCAGTTTTGGGATCATGGCTGTACTGCCAGGGCGAAGGTGTTTTCATCCCGGGACCAGCTCAAGCACGTAATGGCCACCAGGCGGCGCAGCTGCTGGCCACAACGCCGGAGTCCCAGCCACGGGGACTGTAGCAGCTGATGAAATTCCCAGAAGAGAAACAAACGCACCGGGCTCTCCTGACCGTTCCTTGAAAACATTGGAGAACGTACTCTGTGGACTTCTCTAAACCGTCTGTCCTGAGTTAGAAGTCTTTTGGAGAAAGGTATGTAGACTTCCAAAATAAATGACCGAGTTACTGAGTTCTGGAATTTCGGGGAGTTGGCAGGGCCTTCAGATACCATCTGGTTCAGCCCCTTTGTTGTTCAGATGGAGAAACTGAGTCCTGAGCCAGGGAGTCAGTGACAACATGCCCCAAGCTCCGTCCCCTGGGACGTGGTGCTGCCCACCACGAGGCGGCACCCTTGAAAAGGCAGGCCCAGGAAGGTGCCGTTTCTGTGCCAGGGGGCTGAGCTGAGACGTGTGGGCTGATGAGGTGCATTCTTTTTCTCAGGTAGCAGATGTGCTGCCTGAGAGCTGCCAGGGCATCCTTAGGTGGTGCCAGGGAAGGAGCAAGGCTCAGAGGGGAAGGGGCCACCTGCGTGCGCTCCAGGAGGCACTGCCTGGCCTACCTAGGTGGCTCTAAGGTATCGTTGGGTCAGATAGGGGAAGCAGAAACTGAAGTTCATCTCCTTCTTTGTGACCTAGAGGAGGAAAAGTGCTTCTTAAACAAAGAGGTCACAGGCACGACCCTTAAGGCGAAATGGCTGATGAATCTGATTCCTTAGAAACAAGGATTTCATGGGCCAGGTTAAAAGAATGGGAGAAGGTGTTTGCAATGCCTGACACCAGTAAGGGATTAATTCACAAGCCATTCGTGAAAATCAGCAAGAGAACACCCTAAGCTAGTAAGTACACGAAGAGACTATACAGAGAAAGGCATTCATTTGGCAAAACTTAGGGGAGCGGGTATAGCTCAGTGGTTGAGCTCCTGCTTCGCACGTACGAGGTCCTGGGTTCAGTCCCTGGTACCTCTTTTTAAAAAAATACACACACACACAGAAAAAAAAACCTTAGCTGGGTGACACCAAGTGTTGGAACGAGTGTGAGGATACAGGGTCGCACGCACGCACTGCTGGCCAAGTGTACAAAGGCACCGCCCACCCACAGAGCAACCTACCTGCCCAAATTAAGTGTGCGCATACCTCACGGGCTGGGAGTTTCACCTGGTGTATGTCCCAGGGGAATTCCTACACGGAAGACAGATGAAGCGTCACCGTTTTGGTGGAGGGCTGAAGACAATGTGTGTGTCCTGCATGGACAAAGCGCACAGGTTCACCATGGAGCACCATTTAGACTGAACGTAGCAACACGGATGGATCTCCAAAACATAGAGCTGGGTGAAAAATTACATCTGTATGATTAAACATATATGTACACCAAATGATAAAGTGTTTTGCAAGAATATATAGGAAAGGATGCCTATTAAACACATTTGAATGATTGCCGAGGAGAGGCCGGGGCCACGGAGTTAGGTGTACAGATAATGAGGAATCGACAAAAGGGGTGGGGGTGGTGGGGGTGGCCGCTGGGATGCAGTCAGGCCTGAGGGGCCAGAGGACCAGGGGAGCCTGCTCTGCCTCTGGGAGGGTCTGCCTGGTGTCCCCGCCCTGGGCTCCGTGAGGCTGGAGGGCTGCCTTAGGGGCGCACAAGGCCCCCAAGCTGCCTTTTTGAGCCTCCGCGCCCAGGGAGGGGCTATGGGGCGGGGCCTGCATCATTAGCCAGAGGAGGGCTTCTGGAAGTTAGCAGGGGGTGGGGGGAAGGAAGTCCAGAGAGGGAAGGGGGCGGGTCGGAGCCTGCTCGGTCCGCCTGGGACCCTGCCCTTCCCAGATCCACGCTGCCTGACCAGTGGTTTCCTGGCTGAGGCTGTTTCCCACACGGCCCTCAGCTGAAGGGCTCCAAGAGGACAAGGAACACAGCTGCGGGGGGCAGAGGGGCCCCCAAGGCAAGGCCTTCCTCCCACCCCAGAAATAGCCTGTTCTGGCCACAGGCAGCGAAGTGGGAGCCTGGGGGAGGCAAGGCCGGAGTAGGGGGAGAGGGCAACCAGGACCCCCAGCAACTGGAAGGCTTGTTCCAGGCACATTTTCTGAGGCCCTGGGGATTGGGGCAAGGGCCAAGGGCAAGGGACACGGGGCCACCAGTAGAATGAACTTTCTCACACAGCTGCTCCAACAGGGGCGGAGAGGTAGTGAGCTCTCTACCGTAGAGGTATGCAAGCAGAGACGAGGCGCAGCGGGGAGGAACTCGGGCCACTGTCTGCTGGAGGCCGGTATCCGTGGGGACACCTGTGCCTCCCGCAGCGCCTCCCGCCGCGCCCACCCCCAGGCAGGCCAGACGCCAGTCACAGGAAACAGTCTGTGCCAGCTCCCGTTCGAAGAGTAAATATTAGTCTTTTCAAGAGCTGCCTGTTCTCTGTCACTCGGCACTGAGGACACTGTCCCCACGCCCAGATGGAGTCACAGGCCTGGGTCCCTCCTGCCGGAAGGGCCACGGAGCAGGCCCCAGCTTCCCCAGGCATCTCGTCCAATGGCTCGGCAAGCAGCGCCTGAGCCCCTGCCTTGGCGAGGTTCAGGGGCTCCTCAGATTCTGTGCAGGGGCAGGGGACTGGAGGCTTTGACCTAGACCTCGAGGTCCCTGGGCCCTAGTGCTGTCATCTATGGGTTCAAATCCTTGGCTTATTAGGATGGAGAATGACTTGTTCCCGCTCAGCTGCCCTCCCCTTGGGGAGGCCTCGTCTGCCCACCCCAGCTAACAGAGCACCCCTTCCTCTCCCCCATCCTGTTTATTTCTCACGGTTTTTTTCTCATTTATTATCTGCCTCCACCTTTCCAGGGTCAGCTCCATGAGGTCAGGGCTCTGCCTCGCTCCTTGCTGTACAGCCTCAGTGCGTAGAGCTGGGCATACAGTAGGTGCTCAGTAAATGTCTGCTGAATAAACATAGCACAATATTTTTTTTAATTTTTAAAAATTTATTGAAGTACATCATTTATACATGAACATACATAAACAATGTGTATAGCAATAGTTGTGACCTTACAAAACAAACATACAGATCACACAGGGCTCTCATACCTCACCCCACAACCAATACCTTGCATTGTTGAAACATTTTTAACTAATGATTAAAGAGCATCCACAAAATATTACTACTAACCAAAGTATTTTCCCCTAACCCACCCTATTATTATTATTTTTTATATCATTCATACATGAATGAACATACATAAACAATATGTGTATAGTAAAAGCTGTGAACTTACAAAACAAACATTCAAAACATCATACAGGGTCCCACACATCAGCCCTCCACCCACACCTTGCATTGTCGTGAGACATTTCTTACAAATTATGAAAGAATATTGTCAAAATCTTACTACTAATTACAGTCCTTGTCTTACACTTGTATTTTCCCCCAACCCACCCTAGTATTATTTTTTAAATGTATTTTTGTGCCAGAAGTTGTGAACTTACAAAAGAATCATGCACATGTGCAGAATTCCCAAACAACACCCCTCTACCAACATACCACACTGTGATGGAATACCTGCCACAGATTGTGAGAAACATCATCCAAGTGCCACCAGGTCCACAGTGTGCATCTGGCACACATTCTCCATGCTCCCCCGCCATCAGCGCAGCACATCTTTGGCGTGGGTGCAGGAGTATTACAGGACTGCTGTCAGCCACAGCACATAGGTCACGCCACTTGTGTTTTTCCCATGCTTCTCCACATTCCCACCACCCTGCAATGCTGATGCACACCTGCTCTGGCTCACAAAGGACACTCTTGCATCTGTACCATCAACCACTATTCTCATCCACCTCTGGGTTTACTGGAGCACAGTATTTTGAACATGT
This sequence comes from Cabassous unicinctus, assembly GCA_029593785.1. Taxonomy (NCBI): domain Eukaryota; kingdom Metazoa; phylum Chordata; class Mammalia; order Cingulata; family Chlamyphoridae; genus Cabassous; species Cabassous unicinctus. The sequence goes on along the minus strand of JAQZBX010112867.1, from coordinate 2,790 downwards.
TAACGATCTTTTTTCATCCCCTCTCTCCCGAAATTGGGATCCTCTGAAACCGTTCCACGCTGGCGACCCGGGGCAGGGTTGGGGAGGAGACTGTCAGACGGGTGTTTCCGTCGCAGCGCCCCGGGAGGCCTGCGCCCATAGGGTGGTCCTGCCGGGTGGAAACAGCGCGCGCCGCAGCCCTCCCTCGGCTCTCAGAGGCCTGCGCGCTCCACGGGGCACGAGGAGGTGGCCGAGCTCAACTCGTGGGCCTGTCGTGGCGCAGCCAAGGCGAGTGGGACGGCAGGGTGGGGGCAGGGCTGAGCGAGCCTGGGGGGGCTCAGCTGGGCAGAGCGGGGCGGCCGAGAGCCTGCGTGCGCCTCCGCCGCCGCCACGAGGCCCTGCGTTGGCCTCGGCCTCTTCTCCTTTGGCCTTTGACCTAGCCCTGCCCGCTTCCTCCAGGAAGGGCTCGGCAGCCCCTCACTGCAGCTCTACCGCGTACTCATCCCTTCTGTCCCCCAGTTCCTCTGAGGCCGTGGTGCGGACGCCTGCAGGAACCTGCTTGAAGTCCATGCGTGCCCGAGCTTGGACGTCGGAGGGAGTGGACAGGGACAAATCTTGGGCAGCGGTGCCGGAGCCAGGGGCTAATGCCCTCCTCTTCTGTCCTTCGGGACGGCAGTTCTGAGGCGTGTTCTGCCAGAGGTCCCAGGGGAAATGTGGCCCCGTTGCCACAGCGCTGGCCAGCTCAGTGACTCACCTGGAAGGCGGCTCTTCCTACTCCCCTGGTTAGACTCTCTCTGCCCAGCACCCCTGCCTCCTGGGGGACTCGGGCTCCAAGGCCACCCCAGCCCCCGAGGCAGCTCTCCAGCCCTTCCGTGTTCCCCTGTGCACCAGGGGCACCCTCCTGGACACCCTTGCTGCTGGGCCCTGATGCAGCTCGGGCTCTGCCAGAGAGAAGCGCTCGCAGGAGGGCTGGAAGGCAGGAGGGAGCGTGGGGCTGGCGGGGGGCCCGGCAGCGAGACCCAGCGGCCTTTCCGTTTCTTGCTACCAGCCTGATGGACTCCCTGCGGCGGCAGCTGCGGCAGTGGGGCCGTGAAGGGGAGAGGCGGGCCCTACCCTCCATTCCCCAAGCCTTCTACGCCGTTTGCCCCGTGAAATCTCGCTCTGCACAGAACACCTGGAGTGTTTTCTGTTTCCTGCCCTGGACCACGATGAACTTGCACACACGCCCCTCCACCAGCCTCAGGTGGAGCGACCCTGAAAGACCTTCACACGAAGTGAGGGCCCCCGAGAGGCCAGAGCCGGGCCAGGGGCCCGAGGCCGTGGGCAGGGCTGGCTTCTGGGGTGCGCCGTCTCCCCCAATTAGAGGAGACGCGTGAGGAGAGATTCTCCTCCCTGCTGGCAGCAGGCGCCGGCCGTCCTGAGGGGAGAGGTTTGAGGAAGAAAGTCAAAACCCCGACCCTAGCCTCGGACAGTAGTGCTGCAGGACCCCTGCCTTCCGGGGCGGCGTGCCGGGGCCCTGGGGAGCAAGGCTGTGACGCAAGCGCGGCGCCCGCTTGGGGGAAAAGGTAAGGGGTACCACACTAATGGAGGAGGTTGTTAAGGTGGGAAAATGTGGGAGAGGTTGCAGCGGGGCATATGGGCATCCCCTGTATTTTTTATGTAACATTTACGTAATCTATGTATCTTTAAAAAAATAAAAAACTATTTTTAAAAAAATATTTAAGGGGGAACCAAAAGACTCAGTAATCAGGATTAAAAATATGTTTTAAATTTTATTGTGGTTACATAACATACAACATGAAAGTTCCCATTTTACAACTAAGTGATATCAGTTTACAATCCCAGCCTTGTGTCACCATCACCACCATCCATTACCAAAACTCCTGCATCACCCCAAACAGAAACTCTGTACCCAATAAGCAAAAACTCCCCATTTCCCCAACCCCACTCCACCCCCTGGTAGCCCATAATCTACTTTCTATCTCCAGGAATTTGCTTAGGATAAATGATATTTTGATGCAATATTTAAAAAATCAAAATGAATGCAAACACATGAATAAAATATCAACATTTTAATTGTACTGATAACGTGCTACAGTGTAGATTAACTTTGAAAGCATGATGTTAAGTGAAAGAAGCCGGGGCGGGGCGGGTCACATATTACATGACTCCACTTATACGAAATGTCCGGAACAGGTAGGTCCACAGAGGCGGAATGTGGACTGGCGGTTACAGCGGCAGCAGGAAGGGGGAATGGGAGCCACTGCTTAACGGATATGGGGCTTCCTTTTGGGGTGATGGAGGAGTTTTGGAGGTGGTAGTTGCACACCTAAATGCCACGGAATGGTTCACTTCAAAACTGGCCATTATATAAATTTCACCTCAATTAACAGCGAATTTTAAAATAAAGACAGAATCAGTGTCACCAACCAGGTCAGCTCCTCTTGTGTCCCCCAGTGAACCTCAGCTGTAACAACCCAGCCACTGGGATTTGGAGAGCCAAGCTCAAGACCGGGCTCTCCCACTCTGTCCTTCCCTGGACCTCAGTGTCTCTGGCTGGGCACTGGCCCTGGCCCGCCCCCTCCCCCCAGGCCTGCCAAGGTCAGTGTCCCTCTTCCTGGGAGGCTGTCTCCAGGGCCATCGACTCCTGGCTATTAATATCTCGGCCATCCCTGGCCTGCTCAGGGTGTTTAATGACAGCCAGCTGTGGCTCCGGCCCCCTCCCCAGGGAGAGAGAAGACCAGTTCCTGTTCCCACATGGGGGGGGTGCTGGGCCACTTCTCGTTAAAACAGGCCCTGGGAATGGAGGGG
>JAQZBX010112866.1:0-10148 GCA_029593785.1 Cabassous unicinctus | reverse complement strand
GCTTCCCCAAAAAGACCATTTTTAAAAAGCCTTTTTCTGGAATGTCCCAGGTCTGAGCCTCCTCACTGATGGTTTCTAATGCTTTAATAGTCTCCTTTGCCTGGGTCATCAATTCTGTTTCTATGTATGTTTTGTGATCTTTTGTTGAAACCTGGACATATTGATATTTTAATGTGTTGTTTCTGGAATTTTGACTCTGAGGCATCTATTCCTGAAGCTTGTATACAGTTAGTATTGTGACAAAGCTTTCCTTGAATGCCAGGAGCTATCAAAAAAGAAAAAAAAAGAAGAAAAACAAATAAACACCTTTCTTCGTCATTGCAGATTGATCTTGGAGTGTTCTCCTTCAGAGCTTATCTAAACACTGAGTTTAGAGAATAGTTCGAGGCCAAAGCATAGGGGCCTCCATGATCCTTTCTGCACATGTGCCTTGTCTTGGGCATACACATTTGTCCCTAGAAAGTTCCCTGCTTACGCAGTTCTGAATGTCCCCTCTTCCCTAGGAAACTGCTTCCTTGTGGTGCTGGGCACTGCTCCCCAGGTGGCATGAGTTGACTGCTCTCATATAGCATTCTGTAGGAGAGCTCAAGAGCCACCTTCTACACAGAGGGCAAATTCTGGGATGGTTAGTCAGGCCACCACTAGACTGATTGGGCCAGAAATCGATGCTCCTACTATTTGCACGAGGTTTATTCTGCTCCTTCCAGAACTGGGACCAGAGATCTGTACTGGGGGTATGGGCTGGCTTCATGCTGAGTTGGTGAGGGGTGAGGGAGAGGCCAGACAGGGCACCACAAGATGCTACCACTTTTAAATAACCTTTTTCTTGATTTGGCACTCACTCTGTTGCAATCCTTTAATGATTTACTGGAGCTTTGAGAAAGATGTTTCTGCCAGTTCTTGGTGGTTGTTTAAAGTTTTTGTGGGGGCATGGATCCCTGAAGCTTCTCATTTTGCCAACTTGATCCTCTGAGAAAATTTTAAAGGCCTTTCAATGTGTAATGTTTGACAAACTGCAAAATACCAACAAAACTTTGGATATCTTCAAGAGTCCTGTTTGGAATGATGGAAATGTTTTGGTAATTGATGGTGGTGATGATAACACAATATTGTGTTCACAGTTAACAACACTGAACTATATATCTAAATATGATTAAAAGGAAAAATGTTAGATTGTATATATGATAATAGAATAAAAAACTTAAAAAATTCTATGGACTACATTCTCTAATAGAGTGGCAAAAATCTCCGAGTACATGGGCAGTACCTAGTGAAGGAGGACAGACCATTATGCCAGGCCCTTGATATTGATGTCTGTGCTTATGAATCTTGTTCTTGTGAAATTGAAACTTAGTCTAGTATTATGTATTGTCTAAGAGTTACCTCCTGAAAGCCTCCTTGTTGTTGAAATGTGGCCTCTCTCTAAGTCAAACTAAGCATATAAATGCACTACCTTCCCTCCAGTGTGGGACGTGACTCCCAGAGATGAACCTCCCTGGCACTGAGGGGTTATTAACAAGCACCAACTAGCAATGCGTTTGGAAAAAGACCTTAACCAAAAGGGGGAAATATTAAATACAGATGAGTTTTTATGACTAAGAGATTTCAGTTAGTCGGGAGGTCATTCCAGAGGTTATACTTAGGCACAGCTCAGCAGGATCTCGTTGACTGCCACAGTAAACAGTGCCTCAATCAGCAGGGGCCCTGAGGGCTCTAGAGACATCCAGACACTATAGACAGGACAGACAATATCAGGAATTCAACACCCTGTCAGTAGGCCTTACTTTGGAATATATGCTCTCCAATGTAACAGTTAGACTCATTTATAATTTCCCCACACATGGCTCTTCTGCCTTTTTTATTTGAATCTATAATTAGCACTGTATTCATTAAATATATGTTCCAGGGACTTAAATCTTTGGTCTGTTCATATACGGTTGAGCCCTGAATCTCAGCAGAGTTGCAACACCTACTATCCAGTTCATGGGACTAGCCCAGGACAACTAACAAAATGATAATGGACAATGCCCATACCAAAAAACAGACAGTATCTACAACTGCAAGCAAGAAAATTCCATTCATCTGCCCCATGGGATCTAAGCCCCCTCTCAATTAGAGTGATCATCACCATCCTCAAATCCTCAAGATTGAGGAATGAACAAACATATGGGGGTAATGCAACTATGGACTAAAGTGGACTTATTATATTTCTAGCAATGGAAGAACTTGTATCATTGATATGAAGTCAGTGGTCACCAGAGGTTCTGAGGGGATGGAGAGAATAGAATAGGTGTAACAAGGGGCATTTTTGGGACATTGGAATTGTCCTACATGACATTGCAATGATGGATACAGACCATTATACATTTTGTCAAAACCTATAAAATTGTGTGGTGCAAAGTGTAAACTATAATGTAAACTATAGACCATGTTTAGTAGCAATACTTCAATATATGTTCATCAGTTGTAACAAATGTACCACACTAATGAAAGATGTTAATGGGGGAAAAGTGTGGAAGGGGAAGGGATGAGAAATATGGGAATCCCCTATATTTCTGATGTAACATTTATGTAATCTAAAACTTCTTTAAAAATAAAAAAAATAAAAATTAAAAATAATCCATGGAACTACACAACACAGACAGTGAACCCAAGGTTAAACCATAGACTTTAATTAATAGTACAATTATAAAAATGTGCTAGCATCAATTATAACAAATGTTCCACACCATTACAAAGTATTAGTGGTAGGGTGCTATATGGGAATCCTATATTTTATGCATTGCTTCGTAAATTCACAATTCTCTAATAAAAAAAGAATAACATTAGAAAAGAAGTCATTATAGTACCCCTCTAACAGACTACAATACATCTACAGTACACGCCGTAGCAGCTGTGGCACTGCCCTTATTGATGTATTGGATTCAGAAAAGCCCCAGAAAACAGCCAAAATACTTGCAGCATGGATAATGTGGGCACTAATGTATTTAATAAGCCCCCAAAGACTTGGAGTAAGGACAGCCTTTGAAACGTGAATGCTTTTAGGACAATTAAGGCAGATTCTTCTTCAGTTTGTGTAAATGGAGCTCTGTCTGATGCCTCAATACATAGCTCATCTTGCATTTGGGAGAATTAGGATTAACACACTCAACACACTCCTTCTCAGGACACTGACGCCTAAATATGTTTTTCCAGGACTGGCCTTTTCCATCTTTTAAAATTTATCTAATGATTTTATACCCATGTGAGTGCAGCGAAAATTCCTTTTTCCATTGTGGAATTTCTTGTTTAGGAGCAATTAAAGCCCCCTTTCTCTCTCCAGCTCCTTCTCCCAATCAGGAGCTTTCCTTTTACTCATGTATTTCTTGGATTAAATTGACAGGTTCTTTTCAATTGCTCATTTTGCCTTAGCATTCAATTTACCTCTGGTCCCTTAAACATTTTGCTGGTTATTCACTTGGCAAATCATTCAGTGATTTCTCCATGTAACTGTTCTGGCAACATGGTGGAGTTCAAAAGCATAACTAACTACAAATGAGAATCTAACTACACCAGAGACCACATGTCTGTTTCACTTACTTGCTTTAAAGAGGATAGGAATTGAACTTTGCTTTGAAATAAAATGATGAAATTACACATTCAGCTTTTTTCCCTTCCTTCTGGTGAGAATGATTTCAGGACACTATTGCTGAATTGAATATGCATGTTGACTTCTACTGATGCAGTCATTATGATTTTAACATAAAAGTGTTCAAAAAGCCTAGCTATTGACTTTTTAAAGATAAGAATGAATACCTTTACTTTTATGCGAGATAGGTCAGTTTTTAATAATTAGTGTTTAAAACCTGGAAATTGTCTTAATATTTTTCTTTAATACACTGGGCAGTTTGGCTAAATATTTTTCATGAAAATTCAGTTATAGTGATTTTAATTTGGGTATTAAATTTTGGTTATTTTTAGACCATCTAAATGTCTGGATAATTCAGGTAAAAGAGTTAGAATTTACATTAAATTGATTAGAGTCTTTAATTTTTCTTCTACAAAATATATAAGCATTACAAATTGTAAGGTCTTGTGGAATTAAAGAGCACAGTTAATAGTTTGGTATTTTCATATTTTGGGAAATATCTGCTCATATAAAAAGATATTTTAGAGCTTGCATGATTGGTAGCATTCTTCTCTATTAATGTGATTTGATTCACATGGCTTGTAAGTTTATGTTTCAGCCATTTGTTTATTAACTAGAAAAGTAATATTCCTAAATATATAATATCCTTAAAAATTGAAGGTTTCCCTTTATTATGATACTAATTTTCTAGTAACTATTATGATACTTATTCCTAGTAACTATTAAGTGACTTGTGTTTATTTCTTACCATATTCATTCATGCAAATAATTAACCTGTTACTCTAAATTTTATGTTTTCCTTTAATTTAGAATTGATTGGAAAGAGCAAATTCTTTTTTGCTTTCCTTGCCATGACACAATATAATTTCATGACTATAGAACAAAGCAGGACTATAGCCTTCTGCCAATCATTTTATTTAAATTAATGTTAATGGAAGTGGTTTGAGAAGTTGAAGAGTAGGAGAGGGAGAGGATGATGGAAAACCCTTTAAATACATGACAGAAAGGAGATACAATTAGTATGAGAGAGTGAAACACCTCAAAGAAGGTGAGATATTGGAAAATTTGGGCTCTGAGATAATATAGGATGGTCTATTGAATACTGAAACCCTTTAGTTATGTGGTCCATTTTAAGGGGATTAAGTTGTTTATGTTGCTGATCCCCAAAACAAGATTTAACTAGTCCTAAAGGCTAAATTCAGTTTTTAAAATAATAGTTTAACTGAACCCACATTCATACTCTACTTTCCCAGACTTATCCCTAAATTGACATGGGGGCTGAGGATGATGTCTTGTTCAAGATTTTAAATCATTCTCTTGAAAGTCATTATTGCAGAACTTGAGTTAAGAAATTGTGAATCAAGGGAACAGTCATTTAGAAGTTTGTGGACTAACAATGGCCCTTATTTTATCCTAATCAAGTCAGAGAGGGCACAATTGGAAAGTAAGAATATGATTAAAGGAACATACACATCCCTGACTAATGAAATAAAATATAAATTCTACAGCTAGACTGGTGGTCCACACAGATCTTCAGACAATTAGGGAAATGCTGATCTTTCTCCTTGCAGAACTGGACTGTGTTGTCTCTAAGGTTTAATCATCTTTTATCCTGGGAGAAAATGGTAGATGTGCTTGTGTGTGGGTGCTGTGTAATGTATGGTGATTGATCCAAGTTATCTGCTGACAACTGAAAGAATCAGGAGGCCTATCTGAAACCCAACTGGTGATGAGCTCGCAAGTGGGCCTGTGCTCAAAGTGACATCCACATCCTGACGTTCAGTAGGACTTGAACCACTAAATTTCTTCTTTTGCTGTCTCCAGACCTGGGGAGATGAGATGCTGGAGTGAAATCAGTACCTCCTTTTTTGGGGGGTAGGGGTGGGGAAAGGAGCTTTCTCCAAATAGGTGGTGATTAGAAGGCGATAAGACTATTATATATGGAACAGGTAGAGTATTAGAGGGGTAGACCTGAAGATAGGAAAGCAAGTTTAGAAATCGGGACTATTTAAAGGGGGTCCCCTTTAAAGGATTTCAGTTTTTAGATGCTGTTCCCATGGACTATGGGAAAAGTGATATTTAACAGACAGTTTGTTTCCCCTACAGTATCTTCTGTATTTATTTCCAAGCCTTCAGTGAAATCTGATATGCACTGATATACAACACACTGTGTGTGTGTTGTAGAGAAAGACTGTGTAAGAAACCAGCAAAAAATTAAGGGAGGCCCATTGCAGTGCTGGGAATGATGGAGAGAAACACAAATATTGGAGGAGCAACTTCTGGGTCATCTTCTGGAAGATGATTTAGGGGTAGAGGGGTAGAAATAGGTTTGGATTACACATTTAAATGAATGTCACTGAATATCTTCTTCAGCCCTTATCTTGTTTTTTTTTTCCAATGGTGCTTTACTGGTTGCATAGAAATGGTTCTAGTTATATTAAGCAATTGTGATTCTACTTTATCCTAAGGGAATCACCTCTAATGATAATTTCTTTTCTAATACTCTTCCTACTCTAGATATAATTTTAAATGAGTCCTTAATGATTAAAGTCTTTAGAATTTAATCTTTATGGAGGGTTGTAATTATGGTTCTCTGTAGCATCTTTTCTAAAAATTGGTAGAATTAAATATTCACAGTCTAATTTCTGATATCTATGATTCATGTGACTTAGTTTTGTCCTTGGAATTGTATTACAAGATATTTCCTTGGGCTCTTGCTTGATATTAGTGTATAATCTAGTTTGTTGTTGTAAAAAAAAAACAAATTTGGAAATTGTGTTTCTAATTCATTTCCCTTATATCCATTCTGAGGACCTTATATAATTTTCAGTATAATTACACAACCAAAGTCTCTCTCTCTCTCTCTCTCTCTCTCTCTTACTCTGTGAGCATGCTTCCACCCTGAAGAGGGTATATGTTGTATTCTCTATAGCAGTAACTATAAATCTGGGAATTTATATATTCCTGCAAATTTTATATTCAGTGGATTTTCTGAGGAAAGTCTATCTGTAGTTTCTATCAGATTATCCAAACTGTCTATGATCCCCAAAATATTAAGAAGCCTTGAAACAGAATGCCATCTAGTGTTTTTGCTGTAGACTGTGGTCAATGTAAAAAGAGAAAGGCCAGGAAGAAATTCGTAATTCAAGGACATCCACTGTAATGGTGGGTTTGGACCTGGTGGTGAAAGGGCAGTAAGGTTGGGGTGGGGGAGATGGGCTCAAGCTGACTTTGGTTTCTTTGTGCAGGTTTTTGTGTAGTTACTCAGAGTTCATTGACAGTGATTCTTTAAGCACTTCATTTTGTTGCTTGCAATTTGAGATGTAATTACTACAATTTATTCCCAAAACAAGAAATGTTGATATTTCTATGCAATTCATGATCTTATAATAATGACTTCTATTTGTTTGATTCATTTTTCTCAGACTTCTGCATTTGTATTGTGGCTTTCAGTATTGACACAATAGGTATGACCCGTAAAGTATGTATAAATATATTGAAATGTCCTTTTGATCAAAACCTTGATTTGCAAGTCATTATTGACCATTCCATCTTACCCAATCTCGATCCTTACTCTCATGTTTATTTTAAGTATCCCTTGAATCCAGCTTTTATGCTTCATGCTCATTATCACTGCCATTGCCTTAGTTTAGGTTGAATTATTCAGTGACTCCCCAACCAGTATTCCTGCTTCCGTATGCCCCCATGAATCTATGATTTATCTACAGCTTCTTACAGCTTCCCTGCTTTAAATCTTTTGATGGATTTTTCCATTTTCACAATAATTGGCAAACCACATAGCTTAGCACGACAGTCTCATGAAATAGATCATATCTACCACTCTATCCTCAACTTTTACTCTCCTACACCTTTTTTTCACATTAGTCATAGGAACTACATTAGCAGCTGACATAGCTCAGGATATTTCACAGCTTTGGAGAAACAACAACAATCCCACCATTATCAATAGTAGCCAGCATTTGTTGAGCTCATACTCTGAACTTGGCATTATGCTTTGCACATTCACACATAATCTCATGTAATCACAGCAACAGATCCATGTTGTACGGGTACTATTATCAGACCTATTTTACTCAGGACTAAGAAGGCTAAGAAGCTTGACTAAGGAGGCACTGAGAATAAGTGGCAGAGAGCGGGTCCAAGCCCAGGTCTCTCTGTCTCTTCTCACACACAATTCTCTGCACCTGAAATGTCCTTCTTCACTTACATGGTGATTCTTCAAAACACAACTCAACATCACCATCCCTTAGGGACATTTTCTGACATCACTCCTCCTATGATTTAGATGGCTTTTCTCTGTCCTTCTGAGGAGCGCTATGAATGCCTCTATTATAATAGTTTTCATGCTGTTCTAATAAATTCATTAATTTACTTTTGCTGTTTTGCCAGCTATAAACTCCTGAGATTACATTTGTAAGTTTGTTAATGATATCCTATAATGTGTTATATTAAACAGCTGATCTCTTGGGTGTGTGTTCCTGGGACTAGCAACACTAGTCTCAACTTGGAATTTATTAGAAATGCAAATCCTTGGACCCCACCCAGATCTACCTGAATGAGAAAATCTGGGGGTGGTGCCCAGCCATCTGCGTTTTAATGAGCCTTCCAGATAATTTCTGATTCACATTAAATTTTGAGAACCACTATTTTAGGATCATATATATGCATTAAAGACTGATTTCTGAGGTCTTTAACCACCTATTTTATAACAGGCAGTAATATTACTGTCATGTGACTTCTGGTGACCTCATTTCTGTGACGTGCCCATACAAAATATTCCTCAACAGTATTGTCAATATAAATGTGAATGTCACATGGTGTTCGAAATAGTCTTAGATGAAAACTCTTTGGATAACATCTCTACAAATATGGATCCATGACAATAAAGGGAAACTGATTTTACTCTTGTGGCCATTGATACTTACCTATTACTACAAATAGATTCCCTGGAGTTATCTTTCTCTGGACCACCTAAATATCTTAACACTCAAGGTTGCCTGATATCAGATCATGTAAAGTACTAGGACAGTTTCTGAAATAATTTACCTTGGTTTTTAGTGCATTCCCTTTCTGGGTGATTTCCTTTCTGCAACTCACTTCCTTGACTTTACCAGCAGAACACTGATGCAATTTTTTCACTGTTCAAAGGGCCAGAAGACTTGATGTGGGTGGAACCTTCAGCTTACCCAATGAGTGTTAGTCTCTTGTCAGCCTGCATTAGAGATCAATTTTATATTTCAGTACTAGCCCTTAATTTTGGAGACATTCTCTCTGGTTAAGGCCTTTACCTGGATCATTAGAAGATTAAATTTGGTTAGCTATGAAGCATTGAAAAAGTTCTCTCACAGTTAACTTTGCTATGATGCCTATTTACATGAAAATCTAGCCTCCTTCATCTGAGATATTCCCAAGTTTGCATGATAGAAATAAATAATATTCTTAATATTCAGCTCAGTAATCTTCAGGAAAAATTTCTGGTCAGTCCTAGTGCGACTCCAACCTTACGTTCCCCTCATACTCATCCCTCCCTCCCACGGTCCCCATGCCCTGTTTACCTCTGACATAGTGCTCAGGGTACTTTATTATACCACATTATTTAATTGTATATATATATATGACAAGACTAATCCCCCTCAGGGTAGGAATTGTTATTTACCAACCTTTGTATGATTTAGTAAATATTTGTTGTTGAATATGAGGCGGATATGTGATATAAACAACAAAATATTCATTCTCATTTCAATTTTGTTTGTAAAATAAGGATTCCATTCTAGTTGTTAATGTCATAAAACAATCTAATTTTAGATGAGGGAAGGGAAGTGGGAAACAATACAGTTGGACTTATATGAGTATAACATAAAGGTTTCCTATCACTTTTGGATTCATGATTAAATGAAATAATCCTAGCTGTAAATCCAGATAGTTGGCTAATGTTAAACTTATTAGTGTCCTCCCAGTAATCTGTTCAAGTTTTTAGCTGTCCGCAGATATACTTGGGCACATTTAAGGATGAATCAATCTTATTTTAGGGAAAGAAGGGTGATACTTTTCTATTTACATTTCCACTGGTATTTTTGGCCACTGTTTTTCACCTTTCCTCCCACCCCAGGCTGGCAAGACATTTCACACTGAATGTAGGCCACTCAGATGCTCAAGTCTGAGAGGGTCTGACAGTGTCATAATTTTTTTGAAAAGTAGTGATATGAGTAACCAAAATAACATCCTTCAGTTAAATTAAATGCAACATTCATTAACTGGCACCTACATCCTAGGCACTAAGTTTGGAAATTCACAGATGATTAAATCATGCTATCTGCTATCAAGATACTCAGAGCTTAATGGAGAAGAAAATCATGGCAGCAATACTTTTGCTGCTTTATTTGAATTATTGTATCAATTCTTTCTTCTGCTATCCTATTTTATTTATGATACAGCATTACCTCTTTCTGTTTTTTTTTATTTCCTTCTTTCTAGTTTTGTCCTCTTTCTTCATTGTTTT
>JAQZBX010112865.1:0-10180 GCA_029593785.1 Cabassous unicinctus | reverse complement strand
TCAACATTACTAATGATTAGGGAAATGCAAATCAAAACTACAATGAGGTATCATTTCACACCTATCAGAATGGCTACTATTAAAAAGACAGAGAACTACAAGTGTTGGAGAGGATGTAGAGAGATAGGAACTCTTCTTCACTGTTGGTGGGAATGCAGAATGGTACAGCCACTGTGGTGGACTGTATGGCAGTTCCTAAGGAAGCTGAATATAGATTTGCCACGTGACCCTGCAATACCACTTCTGGGTATATACCCAGAAGAACTGAGAGCAGTGACACGAACAGACATCTGCACGCCTGTGTTCATAGCAGCGTTATTCACAATCGCCAAAAGTTGGAAACAACACAGGAATCCATCAAACGATGAATGGATAAACAAACTATGGTATATTATGCAGCTATAAGAAGAAATGAAGTAGTAGAGCATATGACAACATGGATGAACCTGGAGGACGTTGAGTAAAGCAAACCAGACCTAAAAGGGCAAATACTGTATGATTGCACTACTATGAACTAAATATATTGTATCACATATTGTATGATTCCATTTATATAAAGTGTAAATATAAATCAATTTATAAAGATGAAATTTGATTAGTGGTTATGTAGGGCTAGGGAAGCCATGCTGAGGGGTGTAGAGTTTTTCTTTTTGGAATAATGAAATAATTCTAAAAAACGTTTTGATGATAAATGCACAACATTGTAATTATACTTTACACTTTAGATAGATTGTATGATATGTGAATATATCTCAATAAAACTGCTTAATAAAAAAATAATTGTGCAAGAATAGCCAGAACTAGCAGCTATGTACAGCAGGGGAAACAGAGAGAGATTGAGAGGTGAAGAATTTTCCTGTTTCTTTGTCTGTTTTTTATTTATTATTATTGAAATAATGAAAATGGACAACTATGTGATTATACCAAATACCAATGATTGTACACTTGGGATGAATTGTATGCTTTATTACTATGCATGGATAAAACTGATATGTTAAAAAAAATCCTATTCTAAATTAAAAAAAAAAGCAATGCTGCCTGGGACACCCCCCCACCACCACCACATCCTCCCACTTCTGGTTTCCAACTACCCGGCCCCGCCCCGCTGGAGCTGGTCAGAGAGTGGAAACAGATGGACCCTGTGCCCCAAGGCCCGGCTGGGGGCCTGGGTCCCAGGAGGTCACGGCTTTGTGACTAAGTAGGTGTGGCCCAGGTTTCCAGGTCAGGAGGCCCAGCGCTCTGTGACAAGGGGCCACACCCTCACCCTGGGGGCTGGGGGGCTCGGCCCCGGGCAGCCGCAGCTGGCGGGTCGCAGCAGCGGGCGGCTGAGGAGGATGGCGCGCCTGGGCTTCCTCCTCCCCTTGGGCTTCCTCCTCCTCCTCCTCGCCAGCGCCGTGGCCCGGGGGGAGTACGGCGTGGTCCACGTGGTGTCGGGGACGTGGAGCAAGGACTACTGCATTCTGTTCAGCTCCGACCACGTCAGCCTGCCCCGCGACGTGCGCCACGCCCCGCTGCTGCCCCTGCACGACGGCACCACGGCCCCCTGGTGCCCCGGCGAGGACGCCTTCCACCCGCGCCAGCCGCGCGCCGGCCCCGCGCGGCCGCTCCGCCAGACCGCCATGGTCATGCGGGGCAACTGCAGCTTCTACGCCAAGGGCTGGCTGGCGCAGGGCCACGGCGCCCGCGGGCTGCTCATCGTGAGCCGCGTCGGCGACCAGCAGTGCTCGGACACCAGCCCCGCGTCCCAGGACCCCCGGCGGCCCCTGCCAGACCTAGCCATCCCCGTGGCCGTGCTGCGCTACACCGACATGCTGGACATCCTCAGCCACGCCCGCGGCGACGCCATCGTGCGCGTGGCCATGTACGCGCCCCCCGAGCCCCTCCTGGACTACAACCTGGTGGTCATCTTCATCCTGGCCGTCGGCACCGTGGCCGTGGGCGGCTACTGGGCCGGCGTGACCGAGGCCGACCGACTGCAGCGGCGCCGGGCCCGCGGAGGAGGGGGGCCGGGCGGGCGCAATCAGCGCGACCCGGGGGCGGCCGAGGGCGCGCGGCAGGAAGACGATGAGGACGCGCCGGTGGACTTCACGCCGGCCATGACGGGCGCGGTGGTCACCATGTCCTGCTCCATCATGCTGCTGCTCTACTTCTTCTACGACTGCTTTGTCTACGTCATGATCGGGATCTTCGGCCTGGGCGCCGGCACCGGCCTCTTCAGCTGCCTGGCCCCGCTGGCCCGCCACCTGCCCCCGCGGCAGCGCCCCTGGCCCCTGCCCCGCCGCCGCGTCTGTCTGCAGCTGCCGCTGCTGGTGCTGGCGGGCCTGTGCGCCATGGTCACCACCGTCTGGGTGGCCTACCGCAACGAGGACCGCTGGGCCTGGCTCCTGCAGGACATGCTGGGGGTGGCCTACTGCCTTTTCGTCCTGCGGCGCGTGCGGCTGCCCACCCTCAAGAACTGTACCTCCTTCCTGCTGGCGCTGCTGGCCTTCGATGTCTTCTTTGTCTTCGTCACGCCCCTCCTCACCAGGACCGGCGAGAGCATCATGGTGGAGGTGGCCTCTGGCCCTGCAGATTCCTCGAGCCAGGAGAGGCTGCCCATGGTGCTCAAAGTGCCCCGGATGACCTTCTCCGCCTTGACCCTGTGCGACCAGCCCTTCTCCATCCTCGGCTTTGGCGACATCGTGGTCCCCGGCTTCCTGGTGGCCTATTGTCACCGCTTCGATGTCCAAGTCTGCTCACACCAGGTCTACTTTGTGGCCTGCACCATGGCCTATGCCGTGGGCTTGGTAGTCACTTTTATCGCCATGATCCTCATGCAGATGGGCCAGCCCGCCCTGCTCTACTTGGTGTCCTGTACCCTGCTCACCAGCCTAGCCGTGGCCGCCTGCCGCCGGGAGCTCACCCTCTTCTGGACTGGCCAGGGCAGGGCCAAGTTGCCTGCCTGGCCCGCGGCAGGGCTCCACAGTGCCCCTCCCGCTGGCTCCGAGCAGAAGCAGGAGGATGCGGCAGACGTCCAGGCAGCCAGCCGGTCCGAGGTGGCTGCAGGCCAAGGGGCAGGAGACCTAGACAGCAACCCTGGGGAGGAGGCCACTGAGATTGTCGCCATCTCTGAGGATGAAGCCACTGAGCCGGACGGCCCCAGTGATAGCTCCGAGGGCTGGAGCGATGCCAACTTGGATCCCGATGAGCTGCCCTCTGTCTCACCCGGGGGCTCGGAGGAGCTGATGCCGCTGATGCCGATGGCGATGCTGATCCCACTCATGCCGCTGATGCCGCTGCCCTCGGAGCTGGGCCACGCCCAGGCCCAGGCCCACGATACCAGCCTGCCCTGGGCAGGGATCCACAAGAGGAAGGGCTTGAAGGTAAAGAAGAGCATGTCCACCCAGGCTCCCCTGTGAAGCACGTGCCTCCAGAAGGGCTGGCAGAGTGCCACAGAGCAATGCCACACATGGCAACAGGAAATCGGGGCATTAAAGAGATTCCATTTCTACCCAACAGAGCCTCCTCATTAGTTAAGACTCAAAGGGAATAAGTCCGTGCGGGGCCCGGAGGGTCCTTAAGAAGTGGCCAGCACCACCCCCAGATCATGCAGAGGGGGAAACCGAGGCTCAGAGAAAGCACATAGCTTGTGAGAGGTCACTCAGCAAAGTCAGGAGTTGTGCCCAAGGCTCCCTGGGCAGCTTCTTCTCTACATCCCATCCTTGCCACCCCACCCCAGCCTCACTGTCCTCTTTCCCTCATGCTCAGGTCCAACTCAAGCATTGCCGTTCCTGGAACATGCCATGTCCTCTCCATCTGTCCTTGCTAATGCCCTTCATATCCCAGACAGAAATACCCCAACCCAGCTCCCTGGCTTACTAGAAGATTCCCCAGTATCCTTCAAGCCTCAGCTCACATCCTTTCTGCCAAACCTCCCTGCTCAAGGCCTCTTAGACAGTAGCGTCCAGCCTAGCATGTTCCTGCATCCTTTCACCCATTCCATCCACAGACATTGTGTGGGCACCTGCTGTGGGCACCACCTGGCAGAGGGCTTGTTGAGAGGCTGCTGTCTCATTGGGGGTGCAGAAGAGCAGAAACAATTCGATAATTGCCTCAAATTGGGGGATGGAGAGTTTGAGGCTGGGGTGGAAGAAGACAGGAGGCCTCAGCTCCAGTTCCCACGCCTCCCTCATTGACTCTGGGTGATGGACAAGCCTCTGAGCCCCTTTGGGCCTCGATAGTCTCATCAGCAAAATGGGACTTTGCCACCTGGAGGCAAAGGCAGGGGCAAGTGGACCTCTTTTAGTCTTTCAGACCATATGGGATATTTATGTGATACTCAAGCAGAGCAAACAAATGCCTCCTGGAGGACGCTGTGTGGAGGTGAGGGTCTCGTGTCCTGGGAGGCAGTGTGGAACAGTGGTCAGGGCTCTGAAGCCAGGCTGCCCTCCCAAGAATCCCAGCTCTACCACTGACCTGTAGCATGTCATGGAGCAAGTGACTTTGCCTCTCAGTGCCTCGGTTTCTCCATCTGTAAAATGGGATAACAACAGTGCCTTCCCTGGGGTTATTGGGAAGTTTGAATGAGTTGGTTTATATAAGGGGCTTGACACAATGCCCCCAAAGCAGGAAGACCCACACAAATGCTAAGTGGTTTTATATCACTCCCCTTTCAGAATCAAGTCCGACTCCCATGAGGCCTTTGGGTTCTTGTCCCGACTACCCACTCCCTTCCCTACCACCACAAGCATATGCTTGGATGCCCCCTGCCCCCATCTTCCCACCACAATGTCCTCCCACTTGCTGTTTCCTCTGCCTAGAACTTTCTTTTCCCCTGCCCCCCGCCATGCCTCCCCAGAATTTGGTCTTGCTGTCACCTTATCCTTCCTATACTCAGCTCAAATGTGCCCTCCTCAGGGAGGCCTCCCTTTCTGAAGGAGCCCCCAGCCCCAATCACTGTACACTCTGATCATTAGTTTTCTTGTCTACCCCAGTTGAGCATCAGTTTCACAAGGGCTGGGAACAGAGCCTGGTCTGTGGTAGGTGTTTGATTTATGTTGGCTGAAGAAATGAATAAATGAATGAATGAGGTGTTGATCCAGCCTGAGCTCTAGAGGAAAAGGGGCACTATGAGGAAGGCCCCGCTGCCCAGGCCACCTCAGTGGGTTCCCACAGGGCTGTAGTCCGTGTGGAGACAAGCCCCTGAGGGTCTGGGTAGGACCCGGGGTGGGGAGTAAGAGGTCCGGCTGTAGGTGCGGGTGAGGGGTGTCTTGAAGCCCTCCTCACTGGGAAGAAGTACAGCCCTCTTGGCGAACAGCTCCCAAAAGCTGAGGCTGGGTGAGGGCAGCTTGAAGGGCCCCAGCCAGGACTCTGACCAGAGGGGGTGGCGGCTCCTCCCACCAGAGCCAGCAGCCATCTGGCCTGGACAGAGGGGCCTCCGCAGGCCCCGGCTTGTCCCCAGCCCAGCAGCCTCCCCGTTGCTGGCCTGCGTCACCAGACCTGCCAGGGGCTGGCTACACCCCTCTGCCAAGCCCAAGGGGAAGGGCAGGATGGAGCCAAGGCCTCTTTGCCCCCTCATACCCTGGGCTCCTCTGGGGAATTTGCAGTCAGCACGGTTCTGAGGAAGCAGAAGCTGAGTTCCCAATGAGGGGTTGATGCCTGCCTCCAAAGAGACAAGAAGCCTCAGAGAAGGGTCTAAAGAGGGAAGCCTCCCCTTCCCTGTCCACCCAGGGGCAGCAGGAATGGAGTGTCCACAGGGCTCCTGGAACCCGGCCTCACGTGGGACGGCAACCCAGGGTGTGGTGGGTAGTGGGGCGCCCTGCCCAGTCCCCCTGCCTCAGCACAGCCCCACAGCTGCCCCTCTCACAGGGAAATCATCCTGGCCACTCACACCTGTCTTTGGTGGCCCACAGCCCGTGACTGGGTATGTGGGGAACCTTCCAGAAGTCACCCCAGCTCCGGAGCTCCTCTGGGACCACTGAGGCCCTGGCTGGCCGCACGGGGCCAACTGCTCCCTCACAGGACTTTCTGCCGAGAGCACTGCCTGATGCACCTCGGCCCACAGGGCTTCTGGGTCTCATGCCTGGGAACCCAAGGACATCTGACATCTGTGTATGAACTGGAAAAACTAGAACCACCACCACCCCCAGCCTGCACCCCGGTGCACACGCACTGCCAGATCCTGCGTCCTGTGCAGGGAAGGGAGGTGGGGGTGGGGTTGGTCGACAGATTAGGACCTTTCTCCATTCTGTCCCTTTTACAGGGCAAGGACTCTGGGTCTCACAGGCAGCCTGAGGTGGACTCTGAGTCACTGAGACCTGGGTTCAAAGCCTGGCACTGCCATTCGCTTGCTGTGTGACCCTGGGCACCTGAGATCACCTGTCTGCACCTCACTTTCCTCGGGGGGCTGCGGAGGAGACTTACCTCGTGGGTCTGTTGTAAGGATTAAAAGAGTTGAGGCATGTGTGTAGACAGCTAACATCTGCTGAGCACTGACGGCAGGCCAGGCTTACACGTTATCTCGTGGCACGATGCGCAGGTTTCAGAGCAGTGTCCAGGACGGCACTCGGCGTCCAGCAGCCCCCCCAGAGGCCATCTTTCCCGAATCAGTTTTCAGTTGCTTGGGGTCGAGCTCCCAGAGGTCATCCTCTTCCTTTGGCGCCCGCAGCCCGTGCCCAGGGGGTTGTGTGTGGGTGGGCACCTGGCCTTGAGCAGAGCTGAGCAGGAACCGGGAGGAGGGTCCCTCTGCAGGTTGGAAAGGGTTTGGGCCGTTGTCCTGCTGCCCTGAACTTTGCGCGCTCCTGTGCTGCCACCTGCTGGTGGGTACGGTAAGAACAGGCAAACTCACACCCTTCAAATAATCATAATCAAGGGTGATTTTCAAAATATATAACAAATGACCAATCAGAATTCTGGAGCCCCTACTGAGCCCGGGGTTAACCCTTTATAACTGGGTTGTGAGGAGGCGAAGACGTCCTGGGGAAGGTCTGAAAGTATTTTGACATTTTGTGAAATGAAGTAGCCCCACTATAGCATCAGTGAATGTCGGTCCTTTTTATAACTCACTGTCCCTAATGCCTGAAGACACCCCATCCCGTAGACTCAGAACACAATGTATGAGTGGCATGGGACCCTCACACACCTGGACCATTCCTGGAACAGGGAGACTTCCCACAGCCCTCCTTCCACCCCAAGGACAGTACCTGTCCTTGCAGGTCTGGAGATGCACCTTCACACAACACGGAATAAGTTCTGGAAATGGCAGCAGCGAGTATGCATTTTGCTTATAAACAATATCCTGCCCACCCATTGATTTGTTTTTCAAATGCTTAGTTTTATCTTTCAGAATAGCTCCTCCCTTCAGCCTCTAGGAGTCTTATCTAGAGCTCTTCCAGTTAGGTAAACCTGAATCCAGGTCTCACATCTCACTCCTGAGCCCTCAAGGGCGATGGAAAATGGTCTGGAGAGACCCTGGAGAAGGCTGAAGTTGCTGCTGGGAGAAGCCTGGGCTGCCAAAATCTGAGGAGTTGTTCCGGAAACTGCTTCTTAAGGAATTTAATAGCAGAGAAGATGGGGTGAGGGGGGAAAGGGGTAGATTGATGGCAGAGCTTCTAGAGCCCTTCCAGAACCCTCTAGAACTGAGGACAGAGAAGGAAAATGGTCTGCCCAAGCAAACTAGACAAGGCCAGGGCAACCAAACACCTGGAAACTAACTTGAGAAGCCTTCACAGGGGATTCTTTCTGGAATGCAAACAGTTGCCTTTTAGAGGTTATGCCGTGAGGTCCCAGTTTCCTCCACATCCCTGGACATCTTCAAGCAGGAGGCCCCTGGGTCCAGAGAGACCTGCAGCTCCTGACCCAGGCAGCCGGGCAGGAGAGGCTGTGCCCTTGGGACTCCTTGCCCATCACAGCCTAAATTCTCTTCCAGGGCATTCCCCTGCAGCAGCCATGAGAGTGTGAGGGCCGTGTGGGGTCTCGACCCATTTTACTTAATCCTTAAAGTTGGCTGAGGTAGGCTGAATAATGGTCCCCCCCCAAAAATATTCAAGTCCTAATTCCCAGAACCTGCAAATATTATGTGGTCAAAAAAGGGGTTCTCTGCAGGTGTGTTTTGGACTAGGGAGATTATCCTGTATTATCTGAGTGAGCCTGAAAGGCAATCTCACGTGCCTTTACACGAGGGAGGCAGAGGGAGAATTGACACGCATGGTGAGAAGGTCGTGAAGTGACGATGGGGCAGGGAGTGAAGAGGCCATAAGCCCAGGAAAGCCGGCCGTCATCAGAAGCTGGAAGAGCCAGGCCTGGATTCTGCCCGGAAGCTTCCAAAGGTGGCGTGGCCCTGTTGACGCCTTGATTTCAGCTCGGTGAGGCTTCTGGCCTCCAGAAGTGTGAGCATTAGCTTCTGTTGTTTCAGCCCCCCTGTCTGTGGCAACTTGTTAGAGTAGCCACAGGAAACTAATAGACTGGCCGGCACTCCTCCTTGGCACACGCCATGTGTGTGCCCAGTGCCTGGTGTGTGAGAACGAAATGCCTCACAGAGCTGAGAAGATGAAGATGCGGCAAAACTAAAACGCCAAGTCTGCCCGAGTTTTCCTCCAGCAGGAAGGGCGAGAGCACAGAGGAGCCAGCCAAAAAGAGGCAGGAATTAGGCTCAGTTGCAAGAGCCAATGAGAGTACTCTCCATCCAGGCCCCCATATTGGGCTCCAGGGATTTCTTTTTACTGTTATTTTATTGTACTTTGGAGAAAAATTGGAAAACACAGAAAAGTTTGGGGGAGGAGACATAATTACTGTTAAACTTTTGATTTATTTCTATCGAGCCATTTTTTCCATGAAAAGGTTTTTGGGGGTATGTTTTATTTACACAGTTGTAATCAAACAGGATATATCATTTGGTATTTTCTATAAATACTCTATGTAATTCTTGAATCTTTATTTTGAATGGGCTGTCATATTCCATATGCAGGTGTAACCACATTGATTTAAATTCTTTTATTGTATGTTTGTTCTGCTTCCTAAACCACTGTGAAGAATATCTTGGTCTGTAAATCATTTTATACCTCTTAGAAGACTAAGATTGGTCTAGCAATTTTGTTTCTGGGAAACTAGGGATATGAACAGCATTAAAGCTTGTAATGCACTTTGCTAAATTACCTTCCAAATAATGTTTGGTTCAATTTATCTCCTGTGAATGCTGTAAAATCTAGAAGTGACTATTTTACCCCATCTTCACCAGTATGTCTGCTGATTTGATATGAAGAAAAACAGCATGTTGTTTCAATTTGTGTATCTCTGATTAATAGTGAAGTCAGACTTTTATTCCATGTGCTGCTTTACTAATGGAATGCTCTCCATCCCTGGCTTTAGCACAATGTCCAACCAGCTGCCATTTCCCGTAGGTTCTCCTTTAGGAAAATCTCGGGGATCCATTTTCTCCTTTCTATTGTTTACAGCCTTATTTCAAGATGCCATTCTCATCCAGGCCATTAGGATCCTTTTTAAAGAAAAGAACGAGACATTTCTTGAAGGATCTCCAACGCCGCCCTACTGCCTGTCAAACCGACCCCAACTCCTTGGCCTGGCTCCCTGTCCAGACAACCTGGCCTCCTCCTAGCCCCCGTGCACCCTGGGTGTGTGGTTCTCCACGCGTTCTCATCCCAGCTCCCAGCCTCTGCCTCCCTGTTCCCTCACTTACAATGTCCTCCTTCCACCTTCCTCTAAGTCAGAAACAATATATCCACTGCCATTCATTCCACACTCTCCAAGGCCCATGTGCTGGGCCCTGTCCAAGGTCCTGTAGATGAACAAAAAACGAGGATTCGCTGCCCGAGAGGGGCTCCCCTTGCTGGGGTAGGAAGGGGGATGCAGATGCATTCTGATTAAGGCCCTTTGGGCTTTGAAGAACAAGAGCCCACTCGAAGTAGCTCAAGCAAAAAGAGGAGTCTGTTGGAAGGATACGAGGATCTCTCAGAACACAAGGGCAAACGGCCCAGTTGGGCCTCATGGGAATTGGCCCATTAGAAAGCTGTCAGAAAGCAGAACTGCCCTCTCTGCCTCGCCAAGCTGTGTAAGCTCTGTGCATCCGCTTCCTCTCCTTCCCTCTCTGAGCCAGTGTATTAGTCAGCCAAAGGGGTGCTGATGCAAAATACCAGAGCTTGGTTGGTATTTATAAAGGGTATTTATTTGGGGTAGAAGTCCACAG